>PVJX010002456.1:69830-128494 GCA_004027295.1 Dolichotis patagonum | reverse complement strand
CAATGTCCTTAAGTATTCTTTGTAGGGTGGTTTGGTGGTCATGAATTCCTTTAGTTGTTCTTTGTCATGGAAGCATCTTGTTTCCCCATTAATTTCAAAAGGCAGTTTTGCAGGGTACTCCAATCTGAGTTGGAAGTTGTTTTCTTTCGGGACTTGAAATACTTTATTCCAACCTCTTCTTGACTTGATGGCTTGTGTTAAGAAGTCTGCAGTGATTCTAATGGGTTCTCCTTTATAGGTGATCTGTTTCTTTTCTCAAACAGCTTTTAATATTCTGTTCATGTGCTGAATTGTGGGATCTTAATTATTATTTGTGTGGGTGTACATGTATTTTGGTTATGGCTAGTTGGAGTTCTACATGCCTCACTTATCTTCATTTTAGGTTCTGTTCCCATGCTTGGGAAGTTTTGTACTATTACCTTTGTAAATTGTCTTTTTATGTCACTTGTGTTGACCACTGCTTTTTCACTGACACCTTAAATTACTTTTCTTTGCTTTGTCTTGCAGCCATTGAATTGTTATTCAATGTTATTCCTGGTTACTTTTTATTTTTAAGAAAAGATCCTTTCATGATCGCTAGGTGTAAACCTGTCTTCAGGGTCTGAAAGTTTATCTTCAGTTTCTTTTAGGAAGCTGGCTTTCAATGGACTTTTTAATTTCCTGGCTATCTCTTTGAATTTGTTTCATGCATTGTAAATCTTATATTGTTCATTCAAAGTTTCCCTCATTTTCCTATGCTCCCCTTATTTTTATCTGAGTCTTCTTTAGATATGCTCAGCATTTATTATGTTTTTCATTTCTTCTTTTCCCTGAGATAGTATTTTCAATCTAATTTCATTTATAGCCTCATGAATTTGTTTCTTTACTTCAGTTGCTATCATCCCAGAAACTTCAGGTGTGTGACTTTCAATCTCTTCTGTGTTTACATCTCCTAGACTTGCTCTGCATGGGTTGGAGGCCAGAGACTGCCTTTTGCTTGCTCGCTTTGACATTTTCCTGGGTTTTTCTGGGCAAGGGAGTTTTGGAATCCCAGATACCTCCCACATTAGCTACAAGTTCTCCAAGGCATGGCTGGCTGATTCTCTCAGCCAGTGCTGAGTATAGGTACTTAATGGTGGCCAGCAGATGTCCTGGTGTGGGGCTGGCTGCTGCTTTTTCCCAACCCATGCTGGTTACTATCTCCCTGATAGTGACCAGTGTGCATGCAAGGGAGGAGCTGGCTCCTAAATGTTTTAATTGTGGCAAGCATGGACATACTAGCTGACACTGCACAGTGCCTCTCAAGATGCAAATCCCTTTGGCTACTCAAAGGGATCTGTGTCAAATCTGTGTCCAGATTGCTTGAAAAAATTTACATTGGAAGAAACAGTGCAAGTTTAAATTTCACAAAAATGGCACACTTTTTTTTTTTTAACCGGGGATCAAACTTACAACCTTGTGCATGAGCTAAATCCCTGGCCCCAAAATGGCACACTCTTGCAGAGAAATAAATCACATGCCCAAATCAAGGGCCACAATAAAAATAAAAGACCAATCAATCAGCACTCCAATGATTCAGACCCAGTTAAGCCAGTTATGTCTGGTCCAAATTAGACAAGCAACAGATGTCTGCTGGAGTGGATATACAGCAAAATCTTATTTTCCTTGTTTCCCTGGTCCACTGGACCAATCAGAGTGCAGCATTACCAGAGGCTCTGATAAATGTCTCTTTTCCTTCCATCTCTGTCAGGGTACTGGACCTAAAAATGCCCTCTTCTGCCTTCAGTTGATTCCTGTCAGCAGCCCTTCTTCACAACTGACTTGGACTCAACCTCCCAGAGGTTCAAAAACTTGTTTCCTTTTTGAAAAAGTACTTCTGATTAATGGCACCAAGCTGCCTGCTGGAAAGGCACTAAAGTTCTGCTGCAGGATCTGACAGAAACTGGTTACAAGAAAGGAACTCCACAAATTTCTTGGAGATGCTGGCTTCTATAGAATCTAGATCCTTGAGTTCACAAAAACAATGATGCTTACTCAGACTGCCAGCTCCTGGGAGCACCCAGTGGCCTTCTTGTACAAGTACTTGGATATAGTTGCTAAGGGATGTCTCCCCTCTTTGCTTTTGTGCTCTAACAGCCACTGTCCTTCTAATAAAAAAACTGACAAGCTCACCTTAGGCCAAGACCTAACTGTCCATGTGCTACGTGCTATACTGGACCTTACCAAGTACCGAGGACTCATCAAAAATCCTGGCCTGACTCTTGGGGCAACCATGACTGCCTGGTACTGACTGATAAACTGTTCTTGAACCAATCAGACTTAAAAATGGACTCTCTGACAGATGCTGAGTACACCCTACTTACAAATGAAAGTAGCTCTGTTAAGAATAGAATCTGACAGGCTAGGTATGCTGTGGTCACCTTAGGCAAAATTATTTTGGCTGAAGCTCTCCTGCTATAGCTTCCTGCTGCTGTTGGAAACCTGCCACCAATACAAAATAATTCAATTCAGAAGCCTAAGCTCCCTCCAGGGATCCAATTGACTGGTATATCAACCCCAGCCAGAAAATCTCTACCTGGTACTTCTGGAAGATCAGAGCAGACTTGCACCCCTCCCCCTGTTTCTTCTGCAAGCTCAAGCTGCAATTCTGGCACTCAGACCCCTGCAGCCAGCTGTCTTTAGCATCTGTGTCACTGGCCCTGACCTCATATAATATAGAGGACTCTCCTCATGTAAAGATATGTATGTATATATATTACACAAAAATAAAGCATAATCCTACAGAAATGGCTTGTAACTAACTCTATAAAAGTGTGGTTAAGAGAACAGCTATACCTATACACACTTCTGTACACATATAACCTAGATGCATATTAACTACCTCCACAGGTTTCAGAAATCCAGCTTTTAGATTCACGATTCCAGAGTTAGAAGAGCCCATCCAGATGATTGCTAAAACTTTACCTAGACAGCTCCTCTGGAACCTGCTCTGAATTGACGATGCACTCCCTGATCTGGTCACTCTGGATAGTGACCAGTCCACACACAGCTGAAGCTTGAGGACACTGTTCATGGGATTGTTCCATACCTATTCCCCTTGGTTTTTGTGCTACTTACTCCAGGCCATGTTTCTCCACCCTCCTGCTGAGTGTTTTGCTTTAAACTCCATGGACAGATGCCCAAGCGAATAGAACAATCAGTCAAACACTTGACCAAGATTTGCTGAACATCCAAATATACTGGACACTCTCCTAGATGAGATTAACTCCCTCACTACCTTTCCAGAGTAATGTTACAGAATAGACAGACCTAAATGAGATCTCTACCTAAACAAACTTTAAAAACTCTATAAGACAATCTCAGGGACCTTGGCCAGGGCCCATCCTAAGATCACAGACAAACCTGATGTTATTGCTTCTATTTGGGCCTTGTCTCAAAAGATCTCATGTATTATGCCCAGCAAAGATTTGCCAGGGAAAATAAAAGATGGGGAAATTACTGGTAAGCAGAAAGACCAAAACAACACCCAGGATTTGGTGGCAGACTTGTTTACATCAATGGGCACTGATCAGGATCATTCCCAAAATATCAGGTCCTGATCGCCAGTGGTGTAGGGCTTATACAGGATAAGCAAGTAGGTGGCTTGTCAATTAGGGATTGATTATTACAACATGTATCATAGTGATCAGTTATGCATCACAGTGACCAGCCATTTATAAGAGACAAAAGTAACAGAAACTGGAACTATATTATTACTATTATTATTATTATTATTATTATCTTATTTTAAAGAGAAAAAATAACAAAATTTCAAAACATGGTAATTAGAGGGTAACAATGGTTAATACATTGTGTATTGTTATCTTTAAATTAATTACTCAGAATATAAGATATCTGCACTCAATTGTCCAAACAATATTAGCAAAAACCATTCTTTTCAATGAACTAAGTATTAATAGTACAACTATCTTAATTGTTTTTCAGCTTCTCACACAAAGGAGACAATGTGATGTTTACACGTGTGAGTCTGATTTATTTCACTTAAGAGTGTTGTCTCTAGTTGCATCTCAATTTTATACTTCTTATGGCAGTGTATAAAAATATCACATCTTTTTTTATCCATTCTTCAGTTGATAGACATTTGTTTCCAAGGTCTAGCTATTACAAATTGTGCTGCTATAAACATGGGTGCACATATAACACTGTGGTGCAATGTTTTTAATTCTTCTGGAAAGATACCCAGAAGGGGAATTGCTGGGTCAAATGGGATCTCTAATCCTAGTACTTTGAGGGATCTCCACACTAATTTGCACAGTACTTTCACCTGTCCATACTCCCACCAACAGTGAAGAAGGGTTCCTTTATCCACACAGCCCCTCCAGCATTTATTATTGGTTGATTTCTAGATAATAGTCATTCTCATGGGAATGAAATGGAATCTCAGTGTTGTTTTAATTTTCATCTCTCAAATGACCAGTGATGCGAGCATTTTTTGATATACGTATTTGCTGATCATATTTCTTCATCTGAGGTGTGTATGCATCTCAGATGCCCATTTTTGGATCAGGTCTTTAAATTTGAAGGTAGTAGTTTTTTTTCAATTCTTTACTTGTTCTAAATAGAAATTCTTTGTCTGAGGAACAGCTGGCAAACATTTTTTACCACATTGTGGATAGTCTTTTTACTCTGTTGGTGGTTTCTCTTGCTGTGCAAATGATTTTTAATAAGATGAGATCCTGGTTGTTGATTCTTTGTGTAATTAGTTCCTGTGTAATTGGAATTTTATTCATAAAGTCTTTACCTATGCTAATGTCTTCAAGAGTTTTACCTATTCTATCTTCCAGCAGATTTAGTGTTTCTGTTTTAATATTTAAATCCTCAATCTATTCTGAATTTAATTTAGCACATGGTGAATGATATGGGTCCAACTTTAATCTTTGGCATGTGCAGAGCCATTTACCCAGCATCATTTATTAAAGAGACTATCTTTCTCTCAGTGAATGCTGTAACTAGAACTATTATCTGGGCAAGTAACAAACTGAAGTATACAGAAGGGGGCAATTTCTGCTACAGAATTAGTTCTGATCTCCACAGCAACTCTGAGGAGTAGACATTTGCTGGCCTTCTATGGCCATCGAACTAAACAACAGTCAGAAATTCTCCAAAATTAAGTTCATTTGAGACTAGCATTGCAATGGGAACATGTGTGCGATAGTACACAATGTGTAGCGACACAGGGCTTGCAGTGGGGGTTAAAGGTAAAGTGAAGGGGATTACACAAGTTGTTTTGAACTAATTATCTTTGAATACATGGATCAATAACAAAGGGTATATTAGTCCAAGGTTGTCCAAGCAGTCATTGGACAGATGTCCTTGCAGAAGTATTTTCTTTGTAGGTTTCAATGCCATTATGCAAGATTCTGGTTCTGACAGACTTTTATGATAGTTTTTATAATTAAATGTACATACATGAGTTGTTCTTCTTCTTTACAACCTCCTGGCTTTGTAGGTTTTGCTTTTTAGGGCTTGACACAAGGGACTCCATTCTCATTGTGGTTTTTTTTTATATTAGTTTAGGAAATCATAGTACCAGAGACATTATTTATATGTTCTCCAATGCCTATAGTAATCCTGAACAGTAAGTATGAAAAAGTTAGAATTAGTAATGTAAAGAAAAATTAGAAACTATATAGAAGTCCAAAGTAAAAAAGTCATGGTTCTAATTCAGATCAGGTTGACTCAAAAACCCATGTTCCTTCTATTATATCACATTATAGTGTTCAGATCACAGGTATTTGAGAAGGAGAAGTTATTCACTACAAGTATGCACCCCATTTTGACTAAAATTTAAGCAAAATAAGACACACAGCACAGAGAGAGAAAATTACATGTCTATGTCTATAGTTCTATGAATTTTTCTGTGTAGTCACTGTAAGAAACAAAATACTATAACTTTGCAGGAGAGCTTTCTCCACCTTCTCTTAAAGTCCCTAATCCATTCTCTTTATCTTCAACAACATAGTTTAGTTTTCCCTGTTTTGATACTTCATAAAAATTAGATTCTGTGAAGTACTCCGCAGGCTCTAATCTTCCCGGGATATATCAGGGAGGCATGACTCTAGATCAGAAGTGCAGTTATAAGAATCAGTTTAAAAGTTCAAACCTCATTTAAAGTAGGATCAAAGGTGACTTATTTTTAACATTTCAAGTCCTTTACTGCTGGTTAAGATTATTTTGACCTTCATGGCCTTTGGGAGGTTTCTTACTCATTCAAGAATATGCAGAATGTGTCTTGGTCACTTTTCTGTCATTGCTGGGAAAAAATACCCAATATCCAAAATGAAGGAAGGAAAGGTTTATTTAGCTCACTGATTGTGGAGGTTTTGGTCCATAATCAGCTGGCTGCAAGGCAGGATGGCATGGCACTGGGGCAACACTTCAAGGCAGGAGCCAGCAAAAGCAGACAGAGAAAAAGGGGGAAGAATAAGCCTCTTCTCCTCCCTTATATGGTAAGCAGGCTAATCCCACCCCCACCCCCTGGGGTGGGTATAGATCTCATATCACCTCTGTGCCCTCTTCTTGCACAGGATGAGGATATTTACAAAGTAAGAATCCTGGCTCCCTGCTGAGTCTTTTAGTTAAATTTCTAAACTTCTCAACTTGACATGTATCAACCATCTCAAGGCAATCTAGATTTTTGTATAAAAAAGTACATCAATACAAAATAAAATCTTGCTTGTAATTTTAGGGAGATTGCAAACTCTTTAAAGTTCACCTGTGAATTCCCTGGGGAGTTGTAGAGACTGGGTAAGAATATTTTGCTCTAGACTGGAGCAGGTATAAGTGTGTCACAGACAGTGCCAGCCTTGGAGAAAGACTTGGGAAACCTGGGAAATTCCTCTAACACAAGAACTCTCTTGACAGTTACTTTTTATTCATTTTTTAAATGGGAAAAACACATGACCATAAAGTGAAAAAGGATAAATCAAATCCTATACTCTCATTATATTCCCAGACTCCTCACTGATATAGCGAGATCCAGAGACACCCACAGTTGCTACTTTGTGTATCTTCCCAAAATTGTCTCTAACATAGAATACCATCTAGTTATTCTGCTTAAAGTTTCTATTCCCACAGATCCATGCTGCAGCTTTCTATTCCCACTAATTCATATTTGTTCAAAAACGTTCATGTTATGTCATTTCCCTGCTCATAAATGTTTAATGGTTCCTTGTTTTCAATATCACAAAATGCAAATTGTCTAACTTGGCATTCAAAGCTGGAAATGCTGAAATCCCTCTCCAGTGACTAAAATATAAAACAAAACAAAGCACTCAAAACCTCTTGTGTCCCCTAGGAAGAAGACACCTGACCCCCATAATCCTGAATACCCAGCTGTCGTTTTCTGCCAATTCTTCCACTGAGGTATCGTTCACATTTCTTCCTTTCTTTCAAATCTTACTAACACTTGCCTCAACCCCTGTCCTAGGCCTAGAGTCTGGTTCAGGGTATCATAGCCAGTGTAACCTTCTAGAATTTTCTCTGAGATCACTTCATTTCCCTCTCAAGCACTTCATTTTCCCTCTAAAATGAGCCCCATCTAAACACCTTTATCTAAATAGCTGTAGTAGAGAATCAAGTGATTGAAATAGAAGCCAAATGATTGCAGACAAGTTGTTCTTTATCAAGGACAAATCCAGACTTCGTGGGAATAGAATGGAGTTGATAATCTGGAGGGACTTTCTTTAAAAGGAGAATATAAAATTGCAAATTAATAGTAAGGTACAAAAGTGACAATTTACTCAGAAACTTATTAGAAATATAATTCATAAAAAGTAACAGAATTTTACTAGAGTATAGTGTCTAGAGTGGTTACCAATGATCTTAGAGATTTCTTCAGAATTCATTATGATTTCACATTTTATATTTCTAATTGCATTAATTTGTGTCTTTTCTTTCCTTATTTTGATAAGGTTAGCTAAGAGTTTGTTTATTTTGTTTAATTTGTCAAAGAACCAATTCTTCAATTCATTGATTCTTTGAATTGTTTTTTCAGTCTCAAATGCATTAATTTCTCTGCTGATATTTATAATTTTCTGCTTTATACAACCTTTGGGTTTAGATTGTTTTTGTTTTTCTATAACCTTGAGATTCATCACTAGATTATTTATTTGAGCTTTCTCTGTTTTTCACCACTATAAACTTCCTTCTTAGGACTAATTCCATTATATCCCACAGGTTCTAGTATGCTATACTGTTATTATTAGAAAATTCAAAAGAAATGGATAGATTTCTAGGTACATAAGAATTATGAAAGTTGAATTGAGAGGCTATAAAAATTCTGAATAATCTAACATCAGTAAATGAAATTGAAGAAATAATTTTAAAAACTACCAGCTAAGACGATCCCAGGTCCCAATCTACTACTAAATTCTACAAAAATGTTAGAATAGATCTAATGTCAATAATCCTCAAATTGTTTAATGAAATTGAAAAGGAAATGGAACCCCAAAGTCATTTCTGGACTTTGTAGCAAGAATTACACTGACTCCAAAACCAGAAAAAGACCCAATCAAAAAAGAAAAGTACAGGTCAGACTTCTCAAGGAATATACATGCATAAATCTTCAATAAGATATGGGCAAACAGAATGCAGCAAATTATCAAAAAGATAATACACTATGACTGAGTAGTATTCATCCCAAGGATGCAGAGACGATGATTCAATATATGCAAATCAATGAACAGAACCAAGAACAAAAACTACATGATCATATCAGTAGATGCAGGAAAAAAATTTGCAAAATTTAATATTCATTCATGATAAAAACCCTAAAGAAAATCAGAATAGACAGTTATAATCTCAATTTGATGAAAGAGATCCAGGACAAACCAATAGTCAACACCATACTAAATGGAGAAAAACTGAAAGTTTTTCACTCTAAATTCAGGAGCAAGACATGGATGCCCACTAGCATCACTCTTATTCAATATAGTTCTGGAAATATTAGCCACAGCAACTAGACAAGAGAAAGAAATAAAAGAGATATGGATAGGAAAGGAAGAAGTTAAATTATCATCATTGCTAATGACACAATCTTCTACATAGAAGACCCCAAAAATTCCATCAAAAAGATCCTAGAATCAATAACTACATTAAGGAGCATTCCAGGGTAAAAAGTCAACACTCAAAAATCAATAGCATTCCAGTATACCAATAGTAAAATCACTGAGAGAGAAATTACGGAATCAACTTTAATTAGAGAATTAGGGATGACTTTCTCAATAGCATCAAGAAAAATGAAATGGGAATTAACTTAACTAAGGAAGTGAAAGTCTTCTAGAATTAAACCTATAGTTTGAGACCATAATCTTAAGTGAAATAAATCAGGCATATACATTTAAATACTGCATTGATTCACTTGTGTGAGAAAAAGGAGATGAAAAAATGAAAATATTTTCCCTGTTCATCAATAGACAGAACCAATATAGTGAAAATAGCCACACTTTCCAAACTGTTATACACATTTAAAGCAATTCCGAGGACAGTATGTGGTTTGTCAACTAGTGATTTATGGTTTTTTTGAGGTTTTGTATTGTTTCTACCCGTTTTTCTGTATTGCTTTTTTTTCTCTTTAAATAAAATTTAAAAAAAGTAAAGCAATTCCAATCAAAATGCTAATAGTGTTCTTCACAGAACTAAAGAAGGCAATCCTAAAATTCAAATGGAACCTGAAAAAAAATCTAGAATAGGAAAAGCAATTCTGAGAAACAAGGACAAGGCAGGAGGTACCACAATCCCTGACTTAAAATTATATTACAAAGCCACAATGATAAAAAACAGCATGGTATTGCCAAAAAGAAAAAAAGACTTGCAAATCAATGAAGCAGAAACAACTTCCAGCAACTCAGGTACCTTATCTTTGACAAAGAACCAAACACACTTTTGTTGGAGCAAAGATAGCCACTTAAACAAATGGTGCTGGGAAAACTGACTTACCACATGCTAAAGATTGAACATAGACCCATACCTCTCACTATGCACTAAATTAAAATTAAAAATGGTTCAAAGTTCTAAATATTAAAACAGAAACACTTAATCTGCTGGAAGTTGAGTAAGTGAAACTCTTGAAGACAGAGGTGTAGGCAGGCTATGAACAAACCCCACTTGCACTGCAAATATTATGAAGAATCAACAAACAGGATCACATCAAAGCAAATAGCATCTTCCAAGCAAAGGAAACACTAACAGAGTGAAAATACAGCCTAGGTTGGCCCTGAAGCAAGGCCAGAAGATTGCTGTAGCAGCTGGTTTCAAACAGGAGCCTAAAGAGAATTCTTTCTGTGGTCTGTTGGCCATTTCAGAACTTTGGAAATGTAATGATCAATTCATCAGAAAGAAATAGCAGGTGAGTGTGGCAGACTTTCGATGACCTGAAGGAGAGAGACCCTGGTGCATCGGGACCTGCACAGTGCGGTTGACTTGGGGTGCCAGGAGAACAAGGAACTCCTCCCCTCTCTGGGGGGTAACTGTGATCCTGCCTGCGTGTGGGCTGAGAATCAGACATCTCATGTGTCCTGTCCCCCATCTCGTGTCCCCCTTCCCCTCCCCCTTGCCTAGCAAGTGGGAGCCAGTGAACTACACATCTTGTGAAAAGATTGGCTATGTTATTTAGTATGAGCTCTCCATATGCAAAGATAATGACAACCATTTGGAAGAAAACAAGAGACAATATGATAGACAGTGAAGATCTCTGGTTGTCTAGCTTTGAAATTTATGCTTTCTTATGTCCCATTCTGTTCTGTTTTGTTGTGTTTAATTTTACTCCCTTTTAAAATAAAAGAAAATTAAAAAAAAAAAGAAAATACAACCTCCAGAGTGGGGAAATTTTTCCTGCTACTCCTCAAACAAAGAACTTGCATATAGAATATATAAAGACCTAAAAAAGAAAAAATCAGATCCACCAAATTTAAGAACTCAATATATAAAAATGTGCATATGAAGTGAATATACATTTCTCACATGAAGCAGTACAAATAACCTGTAAATACAAGAAAAAAATTCCAACTTCAGTGGCAAGTCAAGAAACGAAAATTTAAAAAAAAAACATGAAGATTCCATTTCATGCCAGAAAAAAATGGCTATCATCAAGAAATCAACCAATGATAAATGTTCATGAAACTGCAGGGGAGGAGGAAACTTTCTCCATTGCTGTTGGGAATATAAATTGGCATAGCAACTATGGAAGTAAGTATGGAGGTTCCTCAAAAAAACTAAAACTACAGTTTCCATTTGACCCAGCTATTGTCCTTCCAGGATCTACTGAAAAGAGTTAAAATCACCATACCACAGTGATGCATTCATACCCATGTTTATAATAGCAAATTTTATAACAGTTAAATTCTGGAAATCCCACGTGCCCATCAAGTGATGCATGGATCAAAAAATGTGGTATTTATATATCCAATGGAGTACTACTCTGCCTTAAAAAAGGATAAACTTGAGGCATTTTTTTTAGGTAATTGGATGCACCTTGAGACCATAATCTTAAGTGAAATAAATCAGGCATATACATTTAAATATTGCATTGCTTCACTTGTGTGAGAAGCCCAAAGTATATGTAAAGAATAAAACAAAGGTTAGATAGTAACGAGAAGAAAGAACTTGTTCAAATGGGAAGGAGAATAAGAGATTGGGAGAGAGGAGAAGAAAGGGAAAAGGGATTTAAAGAAAAAAAAATGGGAATAGGTCTTCTGCAAATATGAGGGGAGAGAGAGTTGGAGGGAGGGGAAGTGGATAAAAAAAGAATTAAGTTGTGTTATGTACATGTACACATCCCCTTTGCGAATGTAATCACTGTGTCCTGCAAACTTGTACTGATTTTAAAAAAACTTCTGAGAAACAAAAAGTAACAGTATTGCAGAATAAATTACCATTTACTATTCTGTAGTAGTATTTTGCCTCTTAACATGATGATGGCTTTATAGTATAATTTTCAAAGAGTGTAGAAAAATTATTTATCCTTACCTCTATAGCATGAAATTTGTTTTTAGTTTGAGTTTTATGTTGTTATTTTTGTTTTGGCTTTTTTGTTTTGTTTTTGGCATATTGGATGCTGAACTAAGAACCTTTGCACTGAGGTATACCCACAACCTTTCTTTTTATTTTTTATTTTGAGACAAGATCTTACTATGTTGCTAAGTTTTCCAGGCTGGGCTCCAATTTACAGTCTCTTAGCCTCAGCTTCACACAGAGGTGAGATCACAAGCATGTGTCACCACACTCATCTAGATTTTATTATTTATTATTGATACCTTTTAACTTCACAACTTACCATTGTTACAGTTTGAGATTTTGTAATAGTTAAGCAAACCTCTCTTAGGTCTTTATTAGATTTCAAGGTCCTTTAATTTTTGCTTTTTTAGTGGTTAGTCTTAAATGCTCTGAACTGATTTCACTCATGAAATACCTTGTCATCAATGTTTTCATACTGCTGACTTCTTGGTTAAATTTGCTGAAGTCAGTGTCTTAGAAAAATCATTAACAACTTAAAATCTTTTTCCAATATATTTATCAGTTTTCCTCCTCTATGTTAACAGACTCACCAAACAATTCAAGGCCTTTGGGTTGTTCTATTCAAAATAGAAACACTTGCTCTTAATAAATTTCTGATTTTTGTACGATTTTTCTTTCATTAGTATGAGTTTGCTGTACATAATGACTACATTCACTGTGCAGAATTGGTACATGTACAGATTTTAATTCCCTTCCTTTTCTCCCCTCATCAATTTCACTTACTTATCTTATAAGACTTTACAAAGTTAGTTACATAAAGATTAAAAGCAAGACTAATAGGCCAAAGAATATATAAAACATGTAAGACAATTATACCTAAGACAAGGTACACTTTTAGATATGTTGTCCATGTTGGTTTACAATACCTTTATTTCTCCTTCTCTTTTTTTCCTATTATCTCTCACTTCTTGTAATATGCATTTAATTCTTGTAATATATACCATCACTTTCTTCATTTTATTTAGAAACAGATAAAACACTTATGCTGTCTATAATATTGCATGAATAAGTATATTTCTGGTAGAAGAAAACTGCACACAATTTGATGCAAATATAATTTGAACATTTTTATACTTATGCATCCCTGAAAGAAAAATCTCTTTGCATTCAAGATTTATTCATAGTATCTTTTTCTTTTTGACTATGCATTATTTTCTGCTTACATGTTTAAAATTGTTAGCTTGAAAATATTTTTAAACTTACAGAAAAATTGCAAGAACAGTGCAGCAAACTCCCATATTTCTTTGCTTTCAAACTGACAATTTTTAAAAGTTTGCTAATTTCTTTTTGCCATGTTACTTGTATGTGATATGTATATATTTATATTATTTTTTCTAGAATACTTGAGAATATATCATGTATATCATACCACTTTACCCATTAATATGTACCCCTTTAAAAAAAGACATTCCATGACTAACTACAGCATATTCATCAAATACAGAAAATTTGACATTGATACAATACAGACTGTCATCTAATCAATAGTTTATCCCTCAATTTCATCTCTTGTGCCTATTATGTGTTTTGGAACAATTTCTTCTAGAAAATATCCAATCCAGAATCATGGATTATATCTCATGTTTATGTTTCTGTGGCTTCTTCTAATCAGAAGTTCTTTAGCTTTTGCTTTTGCTTTTATGATGCTGGTACTTTGACATAGGACAGGCCAGTTGTCTCATAGAATGTCCTTCAGTAGAGGTTTATCTGCTGTTTCTTCATAATTCCTAAACAGTCAGTCCTGAGAGTGCCCACTGCTTACAGCAAAGTCGGTTCCACACAATCTCACCTTCCTACTAGCCCAGAAGCACCTTAACGGCAGGGTATCTTGCATATATTTTGAGGGTCTGTTTTTCCTATGCAGAACATAAGACTTTATAGGAAATAAACTCCATACATTTATCTTACAATTAATTTATTGAGGCTTAAAAATAAATCTAATAAAAGACAAATAAAAATAAGTCTAATACAAGACAAACTTACTTTGGGCATCATATATCATTTCTACTGTGACCACAAACCTAAAATTTAGAGAGAAGGAACAGAAACCTGGTAGGAGAGTCTAAATTGTAATTGTTAGGAAAGAAAGGAGATACTGTCATGGCAAAAAAATATAATAGTAAGACTAATAAAAGATGAGGTCCACAAAAAGTAGTTAAGGAACAAAGAAGTTTAAATCTTTAAAATTGTAAGTTACCAAGAATTTTTTCACATCAGGTTTATCAGGTTATAAAACTTTTTATGAGAGTTTAGACATAATCTAATAGGTTTTGCACACAAAAGAACACTCGAAGAAGACAGGTTTGGGGTGGGAATGCAGATTCGGGATTCTGCCCCTACATATTCTAAATAAATAAGTCAGTGATCGATGGAATTAGTGATGTCTCTCTCTCTCTCTCTCTCTCTCTCTCTCTCTGGTTTGCAGTGGGAAGATTAAAACTAGGGTTTCATGCATGCCAGGTTAGTGCTCTATCACTGAGAGACATTCTTAATGAGCTCTCTTAGTGACTGACAAGGTAATGTGTGGAACACACATTCAGAAGCCCTGATCAGGCCCCTCTGTCAGCATCTAGTTTGATCCCTCATACTATAGTCACATGTCCTTTGAGCTATCAGCCAGAAAGAAAGAAAAGGTGAGTGAAGCTACAGGTGTAGAGCTGTGTTTGAAAGAGATAACATTGCCTTTTTAATCCTGGAGTGACAGCAAAAGCAAACAAAACACTTCACCAGCATAAGCAAGCTAGTGAGTAGCCTGGTTGGGGAGTCTCACATGAGGTGATGTGTCGCCTCATACTCAAGGAAATTGTTACTGCTGTGAGTCACTCGTCTCTATTGCAGACTCCACCCTTGGCTACACAAATCCTACCAGTCCAACACTGACTTTCTAATTACAACCCAGGGCTGTGCTGATTCTAACGTAAGATCATCTACTTATGACTCTTTTCCAGAAAAGAATTGACCCAGTTTGGAATCCCTCATCAGTGTGGAAATAAACCCACAGAGTCTTTCCAACCTTGCTTTCCCTGTCTTCTGAAATCTTTCACAAAATGAGTGAATCTGCCCTGGATGTCAGCCTCTGACCGAGATCTCTGAGCCCCTGCTAATGCCTGCGATCTTACCCCAATCTCTAAGAGACTGCTCCACAGCCTTCCACATCTCCATGTTTCTCTAGCATGAAAACTGAGAGATGTCCTTGACTTAAAACAGCACCAATATCTTCATCTTAGAAGCAGAAAAGCAAAGGGGGAAGTAGTAAAAGCCTTCTCCTGACTTAAGAGCTGTAGAGTAGCCATCATCTGTAAAAATTTTAGGTCTTTCTGAAATACTCTTTTATTTTCTTAAATTCAGACACCTTTTTTATTGTTATAAATATCTACCCAGAATATAATAGACACCAGCATCATCTCTTAAGTGACTGAGACCCTATAGAATTAAAATACCGCAGCTGCATGTAGTACTGTACAAATATGTAAACACAAAACAGACATCTTTATCACTGCCACAGAACCTTCTCACAGAAAATGCCAGAACTCCTGTCACTGGTCTTTAGTAAATACTTTGTTGATTTTGTTGCAGTACAAATATTTGTATCTACGTCGTACAAGACACAAATTATAACATGTTCTCTCTTGCTATGACACTGTGAAATAACTATGTTGTAATCAAGAAATCAAGGCTTTGACAGATTTAGTGTTATGTTTTGAATGTCCCCACCAATACCTATAAGATAGTGAAATTTAACACCCCTTCTGATATACTAAGAGTTGAGACCAGAGGGATATTTAAAAGGTGATTTGATCACTAGGGCCCTGATCTGATTGAGTTAGTGGATTAATGAGGATAATGGATTACCTCAAGGATAGGTTTGTTTTAAAACTCATTTTGGACTCTTCTTTTGCCATGTGATGTCCTGGGCTACCTCTGCAGTCTACAGAGTCCCCCCACCCTGCCCAGTCCCCAGCTTTCCAGATACAGCCCTCTGACTTACCAGGTTCCAGAACCATAATCTGAATAAACCTTTATTCTTTGAAATTCATTAGTTTATGGCATTCATTTCCAGAAACAGAAAGCAGACTGAGACATTTAGTGACTCTAAGATCACAGAACTAAGAAGCTACACATAGAGGGTAGACCCAGAACCTCCTTGATATACAGCACTTGCCTCTGTGTTATGTGGTATTTGCTCTATGTATGCTCCACACAGGACGCACACTCCTTGCTCGTGAGTGAAGCTGGACACACTCATGAAAAGGCACCTTAAAAACTCCCGCACCTCCCAGAGAGAGACACAGGACTCCTTTGCTTCATCTCAGTTTCCCCTTTGCACTTTGCTGAACTTTCCTTGAGCTGCACTGGAATGAAATAGTCTTCCACATCACCGTCTTCCTTCTCTTTTACCCAGCCTCAGACTATATTACAGTCTAATGGCAATCTCAACTTTCTCTAGGCTCCTAATCAGATCTTCTGCTGCTGCTTCTTAGGGGAATCAAATGACCATGGCTGTGCCACTGATGGCCTTGCAGAGCACATTGGAAGCCTTAGGAAACTGAAGGAGAGTGTTTGGACCCCAATGAAGAAACAGGCGAAACAAGAGGCAAAACAAAACATGTCAGGCAAACTTCAATGTGGATGCCAGTCCTGGGAAATCTATTCTTGGACATCGAGGAAACTTTAGGGAGAAAATTAGGTTGGAATGTCAAGCATTGTGGCACATACTTGAAATTTCAGCATCCTGAAAGACTGAAGCAGAAAGATCCCAAGTTTGAGCTCAAAGTAGGCAAGTTAGAGATTTAAAGAGATCTTGCCTCAAAATTTAAAAAAAAACTAGCAGTGCAGCTCAGTGTGAAGGCTATCATTTCTATGTTCATTCACCAAACATATCTTGAGCCCTACTGTGCCCAGGCAGTGAGATTAAGAGAAGAAATGCTCTCTAATGCATTCACCATCAATTGTCAGGAATTGTGACAAAAGGAATTGTCTGGAGAGACTCCATGATTCAAAGAGTTTTTATTGAAAACCATTTTTTAAACACTACTAACAAGTATATTTAATATAGTAATGGTGCTCCCACTTTTAAAATATAGCTCACAGCAATTATCCTCCAGTGAGTCCCTAATTAATCCAGACGTGACTGGCAATAAGCTGGATACTGATCTATCTAATAATGGCACCTGTACCCTCAGACTACCATTGTCAGCCCTTCAGGAAGTGTGAACTACAAGTTTTGCTCTAGGGCTCTGATCCTCAGTTTCTACTTCACTGTTTTACAGCAACCTGGACTCTAGATGGTCCCCTGATATTTGTAGAAGAAATAGATTTAGACACCAAGGAGCAAAGTTACAGCAACTTCTAGATTTGTGTGGTCCAAGAGCCACATGTGGGTATTGGGCACTTGAAATGTGGCTGATCTGCATTGGGATTCTTCACAATAAGTATAAAGAAAAGAACACAAAATGAAGCTACTAGAAAATTTCAGCTCACATACAAGGCTCACATTCACTGCACAGCTGTCCAGATATCAAACTCAATGAGGGCAGTAACTATCTGCTTTAGCTAATTTAGTTTTTTAAGAACCTGGACCTTTCTCTTAGGACCTATGCCTGCTCCCTTCTAGAATAGTGGTACAGGCAACTCCAGTGCTCATTTCCAAACTTACATCTTCATGCCTTCCCTCCTCCTGTCCCTAAAATTTACCTTTCTCCCAAGACTAGTCTTAAACATCTTCCTATCTTAACGTTTCATTGGCCCTACAGACTCACCATCTTTCTTTTCGTCCTTGGTGCCATCTTTGATTCCCATTTCTTTCTGGTCACTCATAGCCTTCAAGAGCCCTTATGTGCTCCTTCAAATGTTTCTTCGACCCATGGGGACCTTTTGGAGTAAACCCGTGTCACTATACTTTGGGGTGACCACAAGTTTCTCAGGATGTCATCTCTATTCACTTTCTTCCATCATGCTCATTGCTGGCAGGTTAATTTTCCAGAAACATTATTTTGTTGAAGTTAAAGCATATGAGTAGCTTTAAGCATTAAGCATATGAGTAGCTTCTATGATTTATTCATGCATATTTAAAAATACATGTGTCCAACACTTATTTATGTTAGGCCATATGCCATGTGCTAGGGATAATGATGAACAAGACAGTCAAACAACTCCATAAGATAGAATGAACTCCTTACTCTTCTGTATGCTTTTTAATACTTTACCACTCCCAGACAGGTCCTTATACACATTATTTGCCCAATGTGGCATTTCTCCTCTACTTATTTTGATCTGAATTGTGCTAGGGTCACTCAAGTCCTTTTCTTTTAAGATGTCTGTGAATTCACATTGTTAACCCTCTAAGACCATTCATTTGGCTCCAGTGCCTTATCGTTTTAATTCAGTTACTTTTCATTTGAGTGAATCTATCCATATAATTGGATATAAACACCTTGAGGATCATTCTTTCAGTGTCTAGTTGGTAGAGAGCTTGCAATATTTGTCATTAATTTGTTGATCTATATAGATATTTACTACATGAAGGATCCATACTATTACATCAACAAGAGTCATATAGGAGAAAGTTAGACTGTTTCTTTATTGTTATCATCATATTGAATTGTCCCATTAAGTTTCTATATTTGACCTTTACATTAAATCTTTAGTAAACAAATATTTAATACCTATTCCTTACACTGAAAAATTATTTATAAACTCCATTTGTAAAATAAGAACTGTGCTTAAAGTCAGAATGTTTTTCCTGGTGGTTCCAGAGATCAAACCCAGGGCACTGTGCATGCTAAGCACACATCTTACCAATGAGTTACCTGCCCTAAAGTCAGGATTTGATATCTCTCTTTTTATTACTATTCAGTGTGCTTATTATGGTACTGACCAAACATATACCTGATTTTAAAAATTATTGATTGCAAAATTTTTCAATACTTCGTTGGTTGATTTTGCAGTCTGAATTCACTTTTGCACTCTGACTTACAAGTAGAATAGTGTTTTGTCCCCTGTGGCACCACTGTGCCCAGCACACAGTTGGGGGGGTCAGTGAATGTAAATGTAGACAGAAGTTCAGCTAAGTGAACAAAGAGTTCTCAGTGCACTAGAGCAGCAGAGATTTCTTTCAGGGTGGAATATTAGAAATTTCCTGAGGGAGCTGATTTGTTGTTAAGCTGTTTCTTAAAGGATAAGAAAGATTTACATTTGTAAGATGATATCAAGGGCAAACACAGGCTAAACAAACATCTTGAGCAAAAGCATACTGGACTAGAATAGTTTGCCTAGAGGAAAAGTCCCAAGATGTAAAGAAAAACAGTATCGATGACTGACTATACGTGTGCTGCTCTGAACCCATTAGAGGGGCTTCTCCTCCATGAAGGTATGACCAGCTCCTGTTTGTAGTCCTAGAGCATTAAACAGTGTCTTCCACACTGAGAGAATGGAAGAAAAACAATTCCAGGAGGAAGGTTGGCCTTGGCAACTTCTCTGAAGCCATCAATTCTCTACTTTGTCTGGCTCACTCCATTACATCCTATGGTTTTTCTTGATGGATTTTAAACACAGGTGAGAACCTTTGCTTTTGTTCTTCTGTTTACCTGAAACTTCTCTGACTGAGCTCTGCCTTCACCAGCCTTCCTGCTTTTCCTTAATCGTACCACTTTGTGACCTTTGCACTTGCTATTTATTTAGTCTTTGCATGGAGAGCTTTTCTGTTTATCGTCAGGAAACTTGATCCCTTCTTTCATTTAAATCTCTTTTACTCCCTTGAAAAGTCATCCCTGCCAGCCTGTGTTGAAAATGCCTCTCTCCTGTCACTGTCAACCTCTCTAATTTGTTTTCCTTTATAGTACACACGAACGCCTTATACAATTATACAGTTGTCTCTTTATTGTTAGCTTCCCCTACACCTTGCTAGAATATAAGATCTCATTCTAAAGATCTCACATGCTAAGGAGGACTTTCCTCATATACTATTATTTGTCTGATACCTCTTAGCACAGAGTTTGACACATAAGTACCATGTCATAAATATTTGTTGAATAGATATGTCACTTAGGTACCTTACTCTGGAACTTAAGGTCTTTTATAGTCATAGTCTAACATGCCTTTAGAGTAACTAAGCCCTAGAAATCTAAATGTCGAATAGACCACGTTAAACTTGTCTTATCTAGCCAAAGCATTTTAAAAGAAACTATTGAGAATGAGTTGTAGACAAATGAAGGTCAAGTTGGAGGCCAAATAACACAACTAAATGTGAAACAGCCAGAATTAGAAACTTGATTTCTCCATACCAAGGCCAAGCTTACCCCAACATCAGGGGATGCACCAAGCTGGGGATGACGCTTGGTGCAAAAGTCTTATTAGTTTCAATCTCCAGTATAATAAATAAATACATAAGACATTGCCTGCTTCTGTTGAAAACTGTGCGGTGCCCTCCATCATCTAGTTCAATCATTAAAGCTGGCTGAGATAAACTGCCGATTCTGCCCTTTCTTTTTTCTCTACTCCCCAAATTCACTGATAAGCTGTTTCACTGACTGAGGCCTTGATGCATGCTATTAGTTATGCCTGGACTTATTATTATTTGCTTGGTGATTTTTGCCTATTTATTCTTCAAAATTCTGATTACAGCTCTATTCCACTATAATTACTAGTCTACTATTATCCTACTATCATTAGCCTACTATTATTCTCTTATACCATGTTCCCCAAAAGCAGTTAATTTCCCTCTTCCAGACTAATTCCAAGTCTAGTACTTGCCTTATTGCATACAGAATGTGATGACTACTGTCCATTTTTACTATCTAGCACTTAAGTTTCTCCCTGACTGGGAGACATTTCATGTATCTTGTTTGAAATTGCAGATAACAAAGCTGAAAGGCCTTTTTCCCTCTCTCTACCCCTGGAAGCCATAGAGTATGGACACGACCAAAGACTGAAAAATCAAGCCTTTACCTAGAATTTTGACTGCCAAGGGGGTGTAGCAGAGTTAATGGAAGGGTTGGGACCCACGCATAACAGTGGTATCTAACAATATCCATGAGCAATGCCATTTCAGTTATTGCAACTGTGACAGCAATATTCGTTCTAGACTGAGTCCAAATGACTAGAATGCCGCAAGCTGGATACCTTTTAAATGAAGAACTATGCCAAAGAATAACCTGGGAAGTATAAAATGTAATAAGCATTTTTAGTCATGATACAAAATTTGTGCCCCCCAAATAGAATTTAATAACTGTGCAAAGTACAATGTTATAATCCATTTCATTCAGCTAGTGAAAGCATTGATCTTTACCATATTGAACTAATGTCAAAACCATGTATTCAATGTAAACAGACTGAAGACATCTCATTAAGGTTTAACTACCCAAGAATATCCTTGACACAGACTCTTTTCTTTGAATTTTAACAGGCAAGTATGGTGATGTGTATTCACAGAGATTCATGATGCCAAACAAGGGTCAACCTTTGATCACATGATAAAAGTGTTGGAGGTATCAATCACAGCATGTGTTTTTGGTGGGTGAACTGGATAAAATGCTTTATACTAATAACAAGGAGACACTGTATTCTAGGGATAAACTAGTACTGGGTCATCATAACTTAGCATTATAACTGAGCTCCCAAATTGTATTCAGCTCTGTAGACCTTTCATAATCAAGGCCAGATACACACACACACACACACACACACACACACACACACACCTGCATACTCCAGCACCTACCACTATTGGCGAGCACATAGTATGGTAAAAACTCAAGAAACATTTTCAAGTGAACATATGAAGAACTTAAAATGAAACTCCAACCCATTACTGACTATATGCACCAAACTGTTAGCACCGGGCAGTTGCTGATGACAACACATCTGGGAGGTTGGGATGGGGGAATTAGAACCAAGGACTTACTCTGTGTCTGGTACCTTACAACTGGCAGTGCTGGTTATTATGTCTCATTGTCAGAAGTGAAAATTGAGGCTTGGACAGATTAGTCACAGAACTAGGAAGATACAAAGTCAGGCCTCTAACTTAGATCTTTATAACTGCAAGTCTAGTACTTTTTCTATTTTATTGGGAGTTTTAACTGTGGACTCTAAGAATGTCATATAATGTATACAGGAAAGGTTTATAAGGTGAGTACCTGTATCTTTCATCAGATTCTCAAGATGGTCCACAGCCTCCTAAAGGCTTACATGTGGGCTTATGACTACATAAAGATACTGGACTAGCATTTTCCTGGTATGGTGGAGAAGAGGAAAGTGAGAGTGCAAAGGAAGGAAGGTTACAAGTTAAGCCACTCACTACTTGCAACATCCCTTTGGGCTGATATTTCAACATGAGGGGTTACTGGTGTTCTTGCCAGGGTGAAAATTAGCCTGATCCAAGTTCTACTCTCTCCTTTAGGGTGTTTATAGACACATTCAACTCACAGAAAGAAGACATCTGTGTGTATCTATGCATGTACACACGTGTACTGAGTAGGGTATGTGTGCTAGAGAGATCATGGGGACAGAAACTGGGCCCGTAAATATTCTCTCTTAAGCACATGTGGATAGAGCCGGGTTGCGATGTGAAAAGGAAAGGAAAGCCGGCAGAGCTCCGACCTTAGGAACTGAGCAAGGACCAACTGTTGATGGATAAATACTAAATCTAACTCTACTACTAAACTTCTGAACTGCGGGCCTTCCTGAATATAAGATAGAAATAAAAAACTCTGTTTTTATTCACTTCACAGTTATTCATACAGCATTGTCTGCTACTAGTAGGCATGGTGTAATCACAACTCAGTAAGATAAATCCTGCACTAGAAATGTGATGAAGAGCTGCACAGCACCCCCAGATGAAAGAAAGATTATACCTAGAGGAATGACAGGCAGTTCTATTGGAAGAGACTTGCTAGTTCAAATAAAAATCCATGTATCAAGCTATAGGCACTGTATTGGCTTGCAGGGTACTGTTGTTTATATTTGGGTGTTCCCCAGAACCTCACGAGTTCACAGGTAGGGCATTTGGGAGGTGATTGAATCATGGGGGTTGGTCCACTGATAAGTTAATAGCTTAATGTGATTTTGGAGGTAAAGCTTGCTTGGAGGAGATGAATTCCTGGGTGGGAGTCAGAGGGTGGAAGGGTCTACCACTTTCCCCCCTCTCTGCTTCCTGCTGCCACGCCATGAATTGTGTCTCCCCTGCCATACCCTGCTACCATGCCCCTTGCCGTGGAGCCAGTCAACCATGTACCGAAACCTCTACAAACTGTGAGTCAAAATAAATCTTTAAATCATGGGAGTTGGGTACTGCATCTTGGTGATGAAAAAATAATTAAGATGAGTGGAAGTTATCTAAATGGAGAATACTTGCTGTCAGCAAACACAAAGCCAGGCTCACAGGCCTAGAACAATGGAAATGACAACTTGCTATAACAAAGCCAGTATGTCTGAAGTGTAGGATAATATAGCTCTGGAAAACACAGATAGTGTGTACGTGTACACACGTGTGCATGTTCTGGGAAAAGTAATGTCTGAGTTAGTTTTGGGAGAAGGAATACAAATTTACCAGGCTACACAAGGTGTGGAGGCACACACCTGTAATCCCAGCACTCCGGAGGCTGATGAAGGAGGACTGCTGTGAATTTAAGGTCAATTTGGGCTACAATGTGAGTTCAAGGCCAGCCTAGAATATACAGCTAGACCCTGAAGAGAGAAACAGGGCCAGAGAGAGAGAGAGAGAGAGAGAGAGAGAGAGGATTTACCAACTTTTAGATAGAAAGACACATAGATTCAAAGGCTTCCCAAAGAAAAGCAAAAATAATACCAATAGTCTATAATGAACATTCTGGGGGACCAAGCACCAGATTAAGTGGTTTATAGTCAGTTTCTCACAGAGCAAGTCTTTGAGTTAAGTGCTATTACTACATTCTGTGTACCCCTAGATGTGTATTTTTCTAGACTTTAGCACCTATGGAATCAGGATGTGTGGTAGATTGTTTGCAAATCTGTACTGTAATTCCCTGTCTTTGCATCCATATACTTGTATAGTCTTTTCACATTCTTCTTTTGGCATGATCATGTCACTTCTTTTGGTCAATAGAAACGCAGCAAATGTGGTGCAAGCAGAGGTTTGCAAAGCAATTTTACTTTGAGGTTTGTCCTCTTTTTTGTGCTTGGAACCTTGAGATCATCATTTCAAGCTACGTGCTTGATAGACCTTGTTGGAGTGGCCACACAGAGACATTCGTAGGACGGCTAGCCCTTAATCATCTACTGACTGACAATACCTGCAGGAGAAATCTCAAGAGAGACTGTCAGAGGAACCACTGAATTGAAATCTTCCTTAGTGTCAACCCATACGATCATGGCTTAATAGAAGACTATTATTCTAAGAAATGACAAAGTTTTGATGTGATTTGTTATACAGCAAAAACTAACTGATACAGTGTATATTTTCTGACTGAGGATGTTTTACAATTAAAACAATGTATTTTCCTTCTTCATGAGTACATAAAATATTGTATATCTTACAATTGTTGATTGTTACTTAGATTTGATATAATCCAGCATCTTATAATTGATTGCTATTTAGATTTGATGTGATTCAGCTTTATACTCACTTAGCAGATAAAAAAGCTAGGGGTTTGACAGTTACTTGCAAGTAATGGAATTTGAACCCAAGACATCTGAAGGAGTGTGTTTGGCTCTTAACCTGTAGATGGTTTCTTTCTAGATGGAGAAGATAACAACCAACAAGCAGTTGGTGAAAAAAGTAGGAATATGTTGTAAAGGTGCTTCAGAAGACCTTGAAAAGAGTTGGAATTGTACTGGCTGAGAATAAGGAACCATGTGAGTCAGAAGATGTAGTAGTTAGATAATCTTTTCTTTTTGATGTTAACTAAATAAAATCTATATACCATTTGAAGAAACAGGAAGTAGAGTGCTGAGGGTACAGGGTGGGGCTGGAAGACGTGACCTCCCTTGACAGGTTTGTTTTGGAATAGAACTTCCATGTCGGAAGAGTGCCTGACAGCAAAGCTAGAAGGGCTGGTACACTCTGACCCGTGTGGAGGGACATGCATACATACACAGGGAAGTTACTTCTGAGACACCTGCGGGCTAGATTTCCCTCATAAAATAATGAAGGCTGTGGGTCAGGTATACTTGAAAAGTAAAGTGAGTGTGGAGGAAGAGAGGAATAGCTTAGTTAGCACCATTAAAGACCACGTGACCGTTATTAGTAGGTACTGAGCACATTTTGTTTGGTTGAAACCAACTTTCCTACTGCTGGAAGCCTAAGAGAGCTACCATAGTGAATCTAAGCAGTGGCACAATTATGATGCAAAAATTTTGTCAACAGGAGGAAGTTAACTGTAAGGCCAACAAAACCTAATCTTCAGGGCCACTCACTCACTGAAGTTCCTTATGAGACTTAGGGAGGAGCCCTATTAACACACTTCACATAGTTAAATGTTTCTGCAAATATCATAAGGGAAGTTAGCTGCTAAGAGGTGAAATAGTCATCATTCTCTATTCTAAGTCTGTTCTGTCACTACACCTTTGCTTCACGTTGTTGAAGTGGCTGAAGTCACCAAGTAACGGAAACTGATATTGGATATAAATTTGTTTGAGTGTGTGAAGCTGTATTCGTGGAATCTGCTTTGACTAGAATGTCTTCAAGACCATTCCACTCTCTCTGTCAACTCATCAAGCATCTTGGTGTTACTAGGTTCTGGGCTTCTGGGGATTCCTTTTATAGATTTTTTCCCAGGTTCTTCTTGTTCTAAATAAAGAACTGGACAAAACAACCACAAAAGGTAGTGAGGTGTTACATTTATTAAAGGTAAGAAAAGAAACATGTTCTGTGGAGCAAGCACAAGCCAATTAAACACTGGAAAAGAAATACACTCCACATGGTGAAAGTGAACCACTGCAAAGAAGAGAACAATGGCAAAGAACTTAATGGCAGCCATCCTTTGTATCCCCTTTCCTCAGGCTGATGTCAGCTCTAGGCCATCCTACCAAAAATCTACTTGACTTTTCATGAGAAGAACTCAAGATAGGATTTTCTTATTGGCTCCAGGTACAGGGATTCAGGAACAGTTCTGTGCCTGTGTCCTGCCCAGCCAACACTGTCATGCCCTAATCTCCTGCCTCACTGACAGCAGTTAAAGGTCAGAAGCCATATCTACATATCAACTTGTTCTAAGACATCTGGAAATAAGTAATCAGATAAAGAGAAATACAGAGTGCAATGTACATACATAGCTAGCAGGTACACTACTGAAAATTTTTTCACCTTGTATGTTGTAAACATTATAAGAACAATAATAAAATCTATAATAATGAAAAGGGGAAAGATGATTTAGAGATGGAGAGAGGGAAGTATGTGGAGAGGGGAAGGGGATTAAAAAAAATCAAGAGGTGTTTCATACATGTATCTACTCCCTAAGATAAATATAAATTTCATGTATGAAAAACGTACTAATAAAAAAATTTTTTTTGTCTTTTTGAGTCGGGGCTTTGCTATTCAGTGCAAGTGGGCATTGAACTTGTTTCGTAGCCCAGGCTGGACTCACATGCATAGCAATCCTCCTGCCTCAGCCTCCTGCGTGCTGGGATTATAGATGGGCACCACCACACTGGGCTAAAATTCTCAAAAAAGAAACAAAAACCAATGGATTTGATTCTCTAATCAAAACATTCAATTAACAATCCAATCAATAATGTTAGAGGAAAGATTGAATTTTCTTTCTATTCTCAATACAGAAAATTACATTATGAAAATGTCATGTGGGCCTGGAATGTGTCTCAGTGGTAGAGGATATAAAAGGATCTAGCATGTAAAAGGAATTGGGTTTGATCTCCAGCACAGCACAAAAACGAAACAAAAATGTTATATATGTAGTCTTCCTCTCCCAAATCCATAATTCCAGTGTAAACATTAGAAAAGCATAAAGTAAAGGCCAGAAGAACCATGTTTTACAAAATACCTGACCAGCATTTCTGAAAATGGTCTAGGTCCTAAAAAAACTAAGGATAATGTAAGAAACTGCTCCCATCATGATGAGCCTAAGGAGACATGACAACTAAATGTAGACACTACTCTGGCTGGGATTCTGGGATGAAAAACCAACACAGATGAAAGTTACAGAGACCTGAACAACCAACGGGTTGTAGTTACAGTAATGTATTGGTACTGGCTCATTAATTGTAATAGATGTGGTATATTAATGTAGGAAGTTAATCATACAGAAACTGGATCAGGTGTTTACAAGAACTTTGCAATTTTTCTATAAATTGAAAACTGTCCTAAGGAGTAAAATTTATTTAAATCTTAGCTGAAGAAACAATTAATGAATACATAGCCTAAAACACAAGGAAAAAACTTACTATAGAAAAAAAGAATTTTTAAAATTTTAGATCATGTTTTGGGTTTTGCAAACTTATGATACAACTATGATAGGAAATTTTTTTCCTTCCATACTGCTGGGGACCCAAGACAGCCCAAAATGTTTACATTTATATTTTACTATTATTTCTGTTTTCATTTGGAGAAGCATTCACTTTCATATCCAATTTTGTAACTTTTTAAAGAGATACTCTAGACTGTATAAACTTCAGGATCCAAAAAACCAGGATCCACACTTTTAGCATTGATCACATGTGAATAGCTAGGAAATTTTCCAATTAAACAACTGAGTAACTACTATGGGTAAATACTGTGCTAGGACTTATAGGGGAGTGGGAAGGGATGAGGATTCATGAGACATAGTTTCTGGCCACCAGCGACTTACTTCTTATGCAAGATGAAAATACCTGCCCAATACATAGATGAAGCTTTAAAGCAGATGGAGCAAAAAGCATTCAGTCACTGATGCCAGCCCTTCCATTAGACATCTAGTTGACAAGTTACGGAATTAAAAGTGTATCGTGTGTTCTTAATTGATGTGGCTATACTTTAAATGGCTATGCTCAAAAGCAATAGGTATAGAAAATCAATGATAATCACAACTTTGCAGTCAACAATCATAAGCAGAAATTTTTGAGGCAAATCCATTTTCAGTCTGCCTATCACTTTGTCTCCAAAAGAACTTGGTCTGTACATCTGTCTCTCTTTCTCTCATTTTTACTTTCTCTGTATTATTTTTGGTGTGTGTGGTGCTGGGAACCAAATCCAGGCCTTGTATATGCTAGCCATGAACTCTACCACGGAGATACACTGCTTACCCAGGACTTTGACTGTCTCTAGCTTACCTGGAAGAGAGACATTTTAGACAAATGTAGATTTTAATCTAGACAGAATTAGCCACAAATTTTTAATCACAACAAAATGTAACAGAGCCTAGAGTATCTGAAAGGGACTCAAACTTCCACTGAGAAATTCATTCCACTACAACATCCAACTGGCTCTTGTGCACTTGGCTAGAGGGATGTCTGGGGAAAAAAGGAATTAAGAAAAACAAAACAGGTTAAGATCAGATTATTACCTTTTCCTAAGTCATAAAGTGGAAGTGATGTGATGGCACTGTGGCGTTTTAACCTTTATTTAATGAGAAAGCTGAGGATAAACTGGGGCTCAAGGTAGATTTACCCCATCCTAACCACTGTGCACTACCGTGTGCCATCAAAGTGTTTTATCTGATAGTCACAGGCAAACTGCATACATTGTGAAACATTTTGAAATGATTAGGGAGAAAGTTTTTGCTCTTGTACTAGGGTAGAAAAGGACCTGTGAGGTTATTTAACCTTATTTGTAGAGGGGAAGTTTTAAATTTTAAGAAATGAAGTTGCTTTCCAATGTCATAATAGCTTTTGACATAATAGAGACTAGAAACTCCAATTTGATTCTGGCTGTATGCATTTCCTGCTTTAAGGCTAGAGCTCAGAAAGAGCTTGAGGGAAAATGTTCAAGAGGGGGAAAATGTAAGTTGAGATATGGAATGAAGAGTGCCTTCCCCACATTCAAGTACCTCAGAATGTGACTTTCAGACTGATGTCCTTATAGAAAGTGATACACACTGTGGAAGGAGGATGACATGAAGAGACATAGGCATAATTTAACCATTTAAGTGCAACCCAAAGAGAAAGACTTGGAGCTGATCTTTTCCTTAAAACCCGCAGAAGGAACCAACCGTGGTGACACCTTAGTTTTGTACATCTAGTCTCTAGAACTGAGACAGAATTTCTGTTGTTGAAGCCATCGGATTTGTGCTAGTTTATTGCAAAGCTCTGGAAAATGAATGTATGACTGAACTTGGAAAGCCTCTGAGGAGGTCCCGGGGCTGCAGGGCTGGTCAGAGAAGTAAGAAGGAATAGGAGAGGATATAGTGATGAAATCGTGGGTGGGGAGAGAGAGCGCAACAGAGAAACAAAGGATTAGCCAAGTGAAAACCAATAAAAATGAGATCCCCCCCTTCAGATAGAAAAGAAGATCTGGAAGATACATACGTGGAATCATCTATAGGACTTGAACTGTTTAGGAGGCTATTGGTGTGTGGCTTGCTCCTGCCACCATTATATCATAGAGCTCAGTCCACTGTGGGAAGAAACAAACACGATGGCCACCTTCAGATGTTCTGGAAAGGCAGAAGCACAAGAAAAAGTCCTTACAATTTTATCTGCTGAGGTTCACTTGTGTAAGCCTGAGCCTGGATGGAACATGTGCTATTTGACCGGTGAAAACGGCAATACAAATCCATGCTTGTAAGGTACAAGCTCCGGAGGCAGACCACCTTGAGTTCCATGTGCACCCTTGTCCTCACTACCCATTAACACCTGTGCCTCAGTTTTCTTTTCGGTGAAAGGAAAAGACAGTACCAGCTCTAGGGTTATGGTGTTGATTAAACAAGGTCACGCCCGTGAGGCGTTCAAGGCAGTGTGCTGTACCAAGCAAGCGGTATGCTACCATCAAAGGCCTTTAATGTCAACACACTTCTTCAGACCCCTCAAATTCAAAGCAGTCCCAGACAACAGTCCTCGCTGCAACACCACTGTAAGTGGACAGTTGGCACTGTGGAGGAGGATATTGGCGGGCCTCAGGGGCTGTGGGAAAGTAACACTCCAGATGTGTCTCCAAAGTCCTCCCTGGAATCCCTCAAAACAGCACAGCCAAGGCTGAGTAAGGCAGACAGGCCCCAAGGCCCCGCAAGGGCGACGGGGCCCTAGAACAATGTCTAGCTTGCTTTGTAGTCTGTATCCGGGCCTGAACTGTCCCGCGTTGCTCGAAGGGCAAGACCCGCGGACGTCCACGCAAGCTTCCTCAGCCAGGGGCTGTGGCGAAACCCAATGTGGGCACCATGGTGAAATCGGGTTAAAAGGGGCAGCGTGTAGGTGCCAAAAAAAAAAAAAAAAAAAGGAACGGGGAAGGGAAGCTCTTTGTCTACCTCGCAGCCACACCCTTCCCTGCCCCCCAAATGCAGGCGGGCCGGAGCCTGAGGGTGAAAGAGCAAAGGCACTTCCAGCTCCCCAGCGCCGCAAACCTTAGGGCTCGCGGGGCTCCGAGGTGGAGGCCCGGTCGTTTACCCTTTGCCCTGACTCGGATTCGTTGCGAAACCCGAGGGCAGAGAGCGACTTTAGCCCATTTGCTCGCCCTCTCCGTTCCCCCTCTTGCCAGACAGCCAACTACCGGCTACGCGCGCTCCCAAGTCAAGGGGAGGGTGCAAGGGGGCGTGGCCTCCGGGCAGGGGCGTGGCCTCCTGACAGGGGCGTGGTTGAGGCGTGGCCTGCGGGACGACAGGGGCGGGGCGGGCGCGACACGCGCACTGGCAGCAGCCGGGCTCAGCCGCGGCCGCGGCGGGGGCGCAGCCATCAGGCAGCCTGGGGACTCCTTAAATAGCATCCCGACGCGGCGCCGGGCACGGAGCTGACTGCTGTGACAGCCCGCGGCGGAGCGGCCGGGCTAGCGCAGGAGGTGAGTGCGCCTGCCATGCAGGGCCTGGTGAGGAGGCGCGAGAACCGCCCGCGGCCCCGGGACGTTCCGCTTTTCCGGCCCCACTCTGCGGCCTCGCTTCCCGCGGCGGCTGCTAGAGGCTCCTGAGCCTGAGCCGGGTGACCAGGTCGCCGCTCCCCGCGTGCCGTGCGGACGCCAGGCTGGTGCGCGGCCGAGCGAAGGGTCGCGCGCCGCGGGGCCGAGCCCAGGTGCGGGGTGGCGGCGCCGGGTCCAGGCCTTGTGTTCCGCAGCCGCCGTGTCTTCTCCTGCCCGGGGCCGGCTCTGCTGAGCGCGCCAGGCTGCGCGTGGAGCCGGCCTGCACCTAGTCGCGGGCTCGGGGGTCTCCGGGGCGGCCCCAGAGCCAGTTGCCGGCTGCGGACGTTCTCGCGGCGTCTGTAGTGGAGCCGACGGCCCTGCACACAGCTGTGATGGAGTCGTGGATGGAAGGCGCACGGCGTTTTTTTTTTTTTTTTAATTGAGCAGAAAAGCTGCTGTCACCTTGCAGAGTAGGTGGCAGTGCGGGTCCACGACTTGAATGAGCACGTGGATTAGGACCTAGAGAGACGTCCCAGCTAATCAGGGCATGCCGACCTTCTCCCCACTCCATCCACGGTCAAGGTTATGGAGCCTAGTCAGGAATAACTATTAAAAAAGTGTTTTTCAAATGCCGGTTAAGAGTTATTCAGCTGCTTTTTGGTGCCTGGGTATCCGGAGTCCTGAGACCCACGGTAACCAGCTCTTTAGTTACTGACCTCAGATTAGCATGAGAGAAATCAGTTAAACCTCACAATTTGTGACACATTTCACAACTCAACCTGTATGGTCCAGTGAAAACAGTTACATATTGGCTTACACACATACATACACACACACACCAATGTCAACCAAAAATTTCTGGTTGATTCTCGTTCTTTTCTGCGATACACACGGCTGGTTATGTAGACCAAAATTAAAAAGTTTGAGTTGATGGTCTGCAGTGGGTGTACTGAGATCAGCTAGGAGCAAAACTGCACTCAGCTATGTGGAAAACAAACGCGGCAGGTCGCTGGAGACATTCTTTCTTGTTCTGGCTAAACTGGGAAAATCCCTTCCTAGCCTGAGACTGACTCATTATTTGTGAAAAGACTTCGTTAGACTAAAATGTCTCATGAGCTAATATGTTCTGACTGGGAAAGGAAAATCTTCCAAAGTAGCCCACCTATTTTTCCCCTACGATCTTAATATAGTCATATTAAAGAGCTCTGTTTTCTGAATTTGCTGTAGAGAAGCGTTTTCTTTTAAAAAATATTTTCTTAATAAGTATTATGCCTTATTTCCTTCCTGTCCCTGTTATCCACATTTTGGCAATATTTGTATTATTGTTATTGTAGCACCCTGACAAAAAGAATCTCTGGGTTTTTAAATTTTTGACGTTTCAGAGATGATGTGTGGTAAATGCAGGTTATCTGTACCACACAGGTAGTGCTTACAGCTTTTTACTTCTGAGTCAAGTTTAAGATAACTGGAAGTGTAACAGCATGCCACAGTATCATGCTTAATGTTTAGGTATCATAACATTTTGATGTGGTTGTGTTGTGAAATATGGTTGTATTTAGGGGAGGGGCTTTGGGAAGAATGAGGTGGTTTTATTACTCAGGGCTGGAGAATTCTTCTCTTTCCCTTCCAGTTTTGCTTTTCTGGAAACAGTAAGACTGTAGGAATACTAGTAATTTCCAGGTATTTATATTCAATAAATATAAAGGAGCGTTTAGTTTTTTAAGGTCAGTTGAATTTTTGTGCAAGTTTGCCTTTTGAAACATGTCCATTATTCCTTTGCATTTACTGTCTCCTTATACCCCAACTTGAATGATGCAATGCACAAGGCTATAAAATAGAGAATTTCCGCTAAGGCGACTCAAAGCTGTGGCTATCTGAAAGCCTCTTAGGCCCTACTGTCTGGCAGAGAGGTCAGTCAGGAGTTACAAGGTGCCATCGTTTTTAATGAAGGTCGTCAGTCCAGCTTAGACAAACATGCGAGGGACATAAAGTACCTTTGACACTAATGTCCAGAAGAGAATTCTCAGTTAATAGAGGTGATGTGAAGCTGTCAGTGGTTGAGATTGTTTTTATCATGCTAGGACTATGATGGGTTCCTTTGTTTTTGTTTTGTTTTAATTTTTAAATTTTTATTAGTACATGTTTACAGGACATAATGATTGCATTCATTGTGGGGAATTGCTGCATGTACACAGTCATCTCAATTCTTTTGTCCCTTCTTCCCTCCACCACCCTTTTATGCCAGTGTTAGATTCTTTTATTTATCTTGTAAGTCCTTATAAAGGTAATTACCATGCATATAGATTAACTAATAGGCAAAAAGCGTAACACATATAAGACAATCAGGCTAAGTCAAGGTATGCTTTTAGATACAGTGTTCATGCTGGGTTGCAGTAACTATTTCTCTTTCTTTTCCTATCATCTGTCTTTTGTGTTACACTTCATTTGTATATTTTCTCCAAAAAGCTTGTGTGTCTGATTTACTTCGCTTAACATTATGGTCTCAATGTGTATCCATTGTCCTGCTACGAAAAGTTTCTAAAAACGTTAGAGACACAGAGAGTCTGAAATAGTTGATGAGCTTTAAAAACTAGAAGATAGAGGTTTTACCAGTGAGATGGTCTTCATAAAATCCTAAATGTGGATTCATAAGAAATCCTGGGGTGATTTATACTAGCAAGAAGAGAAATCTGGCACCTAATGGCTTATGTTAATGTTTTCTGCTCTTCACATCATGATATTTACAAGTTCCTAACTGTTGCAGAGAACACAGCATTAAGTCATTTTTAACCTTTGAGGAATCAAGGGGAAGGGCATGAAGTGTGTGTGGGGGGGTGCCTCCCTAGATGCTGGCTAGCTAGGAGGAATGTCACCTTTGGACAGAAACTTACCTGGAGGGAGGTGAAGGCTCTGTATCCCCATAGGGCCTACCTCAGAATAATCACTGTCTCCCAAATGTGCATTTCAAAACTGGTGGCTGCACAGTTTTTGTCATAAGTTATTTGCTAATCTTCAGGTTTGAAATAAAATTTTGTATGTTGTCTATTATTTAAGGTCAGAACAATTTTCCCTCATTTATTTTTTCATATTAAAAAAGTAATCTGTAGAATACAATACAAACTCATTATTTGTATGTTATATACTATATACTTATTGTAGAAAGTTTGGCAAATATAAAAAAATGAAGGTCTTTCAGAAATAAAATACTATTATCACATTTTGGTGCATTTGTTTCCAATTGTTTTTGTTCCTAAGTGTATTTTAAAATATTAATTCATACATTGTTAATTGAAGATACAAATTTTGATGATTTAATTTTAATCACTGAAGTTGTATTGTGAACTTTTTTCCATGTTGTTACATATTTTTTAAAAAATGAGTTTTAAAGATGACTGCATTATATGTGATATGCTTTATTTACTCCTTTTTTCTTGTCAGATATTTAGGGACAACTATTTGTTTCAGAACACTCTACCAAACATCCTTGTATATTTAAAGACTTTTTTTTTTCATGACAACGTGGGCACATTTTGTTTTAAAACTCTTACAAGTAACAATGATTTGAAAATTATTAAAAAATGGGTTTTAATGGACTTTAGAGTTCATGCATTTTCATGAAAAACTGTTGAAAAAAGAATTTCGTGGTTTGGAAAGATAAACTGAAAAAAGTTAGGTCACCAGAGGAGGAAATACAGGTTGCCTTTGAGACCATTTCCTCATTCGGGTGGGACTTCTGATAAATGTATTATCTATGTACACAGTTTTGGCTGCCATAGAAAATTACATGTTTCCCTCAGGTTTGTTATGGGAGAGATGTCTACGTCCATAATGTCAAAATACTCAAAACATCACTTACTAGCAAATAGTTTCAAGTGAAAGCTATAGAGGAGCTAGATTGTCTGTCAGACCTTAACTGTTAGCTGTGAAGCAGGACTGTGGTATTTGCCAGAGTGGTAGCTGCAGCCTGAACTGGGCTGGACTTGGGGATAAAAGTTGTGAAAGCAGCTAACAGGTCAAGATACTGTTCTTGGTGCTTCGGATGTGTTAGCATGTTAGTCTTAGCTTTTCTGTAAGGCAGGTCCTCACCTACCTAAACTTTAAAAAGGCAAAGGAGGGAACAGGTTCAGAGGTTCAATGGTGCACATCACGAGTTGAACCTGGCCATTCTTGCTTGAGGACCTGTGATCCTAAAGCTTTGGCTTTGTTGACTCTCTGAGCTACAAGGATCTCAGTCCAAAGGGTCTGGAGAGTTCTAGTTATCCAGCATGTGGCAGGAGAGGACAGATGAGGGTCTCCTTTTCCCATGTCATGCTCCATGAGTTTTCTTCATCTTATTTGTGCTGCCTTATGAATTTTCCCTTTGTGCCACCAGCATATTGAAAGAAAAGACAAATTTCGATTTTGGTTCAGTGTGTTACGACATTACTTACTACACAGCTGTGAATTCCTAGAGTATTAGAAAGTGAAAGACTTTGTCTGCTCTGAAACTTGGTCTTAGAAGCCTGGAGAATAGTCAAGAAGGATGATGAATGTATCAGGTGTGCAGGAGGAAGAGAGCATATTTCAGGTGTGAACAGGAGCTTAGGCTGAGCGCAAGCAGTCGAGTGGCATTCACTTAAATAGATGGGTTTTACTGTAGCACACAGATTGCCCTCTGCTGTGTACCTAGCAGGCACTTTTAACAGACCTTGTTGACATGTTCTAGAATCATGCTGAAAACTTGTAAGTACAATAAGTTTTGTGAGTTTTCACCAGGGTTTGAATGCATAGTAATATTGTCTAGCAACTATGGGCCTCTTTTTCCCAGTAAAATTTTAGGGAGAATCTCCAAGACATGGAATAAATAAAAATAGGGCTGCTGTGGTTGCAGTGTAGAGGGATATGGGTGAAATTCTAGATCACAACACACCCTTCTTTCACCTTTGTCTTACTGGAGACTTTTCAGAACAATCCAAGCTCTGAAGGAGCCCTACTTATTATCTTTGGGATGTAGTAACCGTGTTGCGGGAGAAGGGGTGACTCAGCCAGGGTTACAGAGCCTACCTTTCCTTCTGACCGTGACACACACACACACCTGCCTTTCCTCCTGACCTGAGCCCTGTGCCTGTTTGGAGTCCTCAGTGCTGTCCTTGACTTATGTGCTGAAATCCAGTCAGTCGGCAGCCTCTGCCTATTCCAAGTGACTGTACAATGCTGCCTACCACATTTTCATGTTCTTCCTATTACCACCCTAGTCTGGGTCTGTCACCTCCAGTTTAGACAGTGGGAGCCTTTGGGTAAATAAAGAGGGATGGGATTGGGGCAGAGGGGCTAACTGCTTTTTTTGAAGCAGAGCTCTGATCAAATCCTCTTTGAGCAGAAGTCTTCATGGCTCCCATCTAGAAGGCTCTGAGTCTTTGGCTTGATTATTGGGGACTGCGAAAGCCTGGCTTGGACCTGCTGTTTCTCCTACGTCTCCTAAGCCACCGTGAACTGGGACTCACGGATGGCACGCTGGTGGCACAGTGTTGAAGGATCTCTGTACCCCAAGACTGTGCTCTTGTGTTTGCCTTGTCTGCCCCGCTGGCTGTCCTGTGTCCTGGAAGGGCCTCCGGCCATCAGGAATACTGCTCCTCATCTCATCCGCATTCCTCCTACCACTGCTTTTCCTGGATTGATTCTCCCCTTTTCAGACTTCACCACTCCCTGGACTCCCAAGTTTACTGAAACTCAGCTGGAGCAACTATTCTGGTAGCTAAAGCATTGAAATACTCCCACACTAGTTGGCAAACGGCTGCTCCCTTAAGTGCTGCAGCTCTAGTTCAGAAACTGAAGGGTTCATACTTTGCCCAGAAGAGTTTCTGACCCCTGGTGGCTTGACTTTTGTCTTTTCAGATGAATTGATGCCTGACCATATTGGTCTTGCATATTTTGACTACATTCCTGCTTTTTATCCTTTATGTCTTTTTCATGTATGTGTATCTTGCTTTCTCACACAATCGCCTCAAGCACGCTTAACATCTGGGCACGTAGGAGACCTAGTCATTGTCCTTTCTGTGGTTTCAGCAGCTTTTAGTAAGCTTTTAGTAAGCTTTTGGTAAGTCCTTCATTTGACTTGATGATTGGTTAAGGGTAGAAGACATCAAGTGGTCACATGTCTCGTGGAAAGGGCCCCTGACATACTATCCATTGTAATGTTCAGGTTTGTCATTCTTTGTAAAGCTTAAAGCTGATAGCTAAAATTAAGATATTGAAAATGTCTAGAACAAAACCTTTGTCTTCACTGGTGTGAACTTTGTACTTAGGAATACGTTTGAGGGATTTCTTTCCATGTCGTTTCAGTTACAATGAGAAGCAGGTGACTGTGGGCTTTGCAGGATATTGGAAGGGAGATTAGGGTCAAATTCTAGATAATCTTACATAACTGTGCTATGGTCTTCACTTACGTGGTATTCCTTCTTTTAAAACTGTACTTCCCGTGCGTGTGGTGAAATGATCAAGTAGTCTTTTGTTCCTTGTGTAGGACAGGAGTAATCTTGCCTCAGGCCAGCTTCTGAGGTGCCCCAGCATATGGAGCAGGCAGAGACCTTGTCTGTCACGTAGTCCACCAGGCATTTGACAGAACCAAATCCAGGGTTGTGGCCAAGCAGCCCACAAGTCATAGGTCAGACTCTGAAGACAGCACCAATCTGAACTCACCAATCCTTTTGTGAGTTCAGGATAAGTCTGATGATGCCACTACCTCTCTAGAACTCAGCTAAGGTGAAGGTAGGATAGGGAATGAAGCTGTGAGGTCACCATGACAGATCATCCCAGATGAGACAGCCCATGGCAGGGCATGGTGTGACCCACGGCCTTGATGCTCCTTCCAGCGAAAGAGTGGGCCCAGGCCATCCATGTGGCCAGTCAGTTACCAGCAGTGCCCTGGCTTCTCCAGCATGTCTCTTTCCATCACTAGGTGGAACATCTTTGTCTCCCACTTTGTTGTCTCCCTCCTTAGCAGACATAGCAGTCTGTTTTGGCAGGCGCTATTATTCTGCCACTTCGGTGCAGTGAGCCGCACTATACCTCCGTTAGCAACTTCATTTATTGTTGCCAGTGATACTGAACTCACAGCACCTCTAGCTAGGCAGGCTAGCAGAGAAGCTGCGAGTGGTGTTCAGGAGATTAAGAGGTGGTCTCCAAAATGGGTTGTGTTCACCCTAGGTTGGGGAGAGAAGATAGGGTGCAGGATAGAAATATTAAAACTTGTATAGATATATTTTACCTTAATTTGTGTTTCTGTTTTTTGATGTTGATAAAATACTTGCAGAGTATATATATAGAGATCTTATGAATAAAAACATTTACTTATTAGGGATGTATTTATTACTGACTAATGTATAATCACAGAGAACCGAAAAGTTAACTCCCTCCCTGCCATTGGTGTGGGAGGAAACCTCTGAATGTCATTTTTCAAAAGAAGATGACTCAGTTTGTCAGTTAAAGAAGAATAGAAACTGGAACTGCTTTGTGAAACTAGCTTGTGACTGTCATAACGGGTCTCTAATGTCAGGAGAGTTACTAAAATGGAGCATGTTTTGCTGGATGTGGTGGTGCATGGCTGTAATCCCAGAACTCTGGAGGCTGAGGCAGGAGGATTGTTGCAAGTTCAAGGCCAGCCTAAGCTACGTAGTGCGTTCAAGGCTAGCCTGAACTGTATAGTGAATAAAATAAAATAAAATAAAATAAAATAAAATAAAATAAAATAAAAATGTTTTCATTTTGGTCCCAGAATTTGATATAGAAGCATTCATAAGAGACGTATCTTACTTTTTAAATTTTGTTCCTACTGTATCTCATATGATTGGAGCTGTGCTTGGCATATACTGTGTACTTGCTAATGGAAAATATGAACCTTTTTCTGGATGACAATTAAATGTCATGCTGGATTGGCTGCTTCAAGTTAATATTTAAGTTGGCTTCTTTTGTTTGAACCTTTGAGCACTTGTCATGATACAGTATATTTACTGTTCCACAAAATATTTGCTACACTGTAGAGTTAGAAGACCTGTTGAGGCCTTGAGTGTGTCATTTGAATGCCAGAATATTTGAGATTTGCTTTCAAATCAGTTTTAAACAGTGGGCACCATCAAACAATATTAGAGCAGAAGGTTGATCATGATTGAAGCTGAAGCTGGGATAAGGGTACATGGTAGTTTAATTATGCTGTATCTACCAGTAAGTAGATTTGGGAATTTTCATAATAGAAATTTAAATGAATCATAAAGGGAATAGAGACCCCAAACTAGTGTCACCTCTCCCAAGAAGTAAAAGCCAAACCAGATGATTAATTTTTCTTTGTCTCTTTTAAATTGCTTAACCTGCATCTTGTTAGATGTGTTTTGTTCTTAGTTTCCCCAGGACTAGAAGTGTCTCCTGATAGTCACTTGAACTCTCTGTGTAATTTTAGCTCCTGTCCTGTGGCGTCACCAGCACTTTTCTTATCCCTCACAATACAGTGAGCAGGCTCCTGCTCAACCTTTCCTGTGTTTCATGTGTTGCTCCCTCCAGCACCACAGAGATCTTCCTCTGGGACATTTGGTTCCCGTGTTCTATAAAGGGTCTGTCCGTCCCTAGGAACCTTGCTGCATATGAACATTTGCAGGTTCCACTGATCTCTGCTGTTTGAAGTAACCATAGCTAAGTTACCTGCTGAAATCTGAAAACTCAAGTGACCTCCAACCTTGTGAAGTTTCTTCTGGGTGGAAGTCTGTCTTTGTAGTCTGTCTGTTGCCTACCCCTGTTCTGCTAAGCAGGATCTCTGGTTTAGCAGTCATTCTGAAACCTTGATCTATTTTTAGAGGTGTAAGTAACCCTGCCCAACCTTCTGTCCTCAGAAGAGGGCATAAGAGGCCTTATCCAGGTCACTGATGTTTGATAACTGTGACCTCTATGAGCCATTGGGCCCTGTGGGCTCCTTGAGGACAAGGACATTGTCTGTTTTTCTGTGTCTCCCACACCAGCCTAGGCCCCATCGAGGACCTGGGGTGGGAATGTCCATAAACTTAGCACATATGGTGGGAAAAAACACCTCCAGCCACTGCTCCCTAGCCTGCTCACAGAAGTGCTGTGTGGGGAGAAAGAAGCAGTCTCAGACCTCTACATTTGCTGTTTCCTGTTTCTGACCCACTAGTGGCCCAGCCTGCCGCCATTTGGCCTGCCTGCCTCTTCCCCACACAGTCTGGCTTTCACGGCTCTCTCTCTACCCCCACCTGTTTCTGCCTGTTTAGGGTTGGCTTGGTTCCATCCTTGGCTGTCTGAACAGCTCTCTTGCAGCCTCCAGCCCAAACATAGTGTGTTCTCCTTGCTCCAGGTGCTGGGAGCACCAAGGCCTCTCCATTTACTTCCTCTGGGGTTGTCACCATCTGTCTTGTGTGGTTGGGTTAACTCTTGCAGGTGTGTTTGTCTTTGCACATCTCCCAGACATGCTAAGGGCAGAGAAAATATTGCCCACGCTTTACCCTTGTGGGGAGTTTTCTATTTGCAAAGGGCTAGGAAGATTTTTAAATCCCCTGCAATTTTCAGTGTGTTCTTTATTTGCAGTGAGATCCTTTTTCAAAGGGATATAAAAGGAAGTTGCTCTCATAACTAGTCATGTGATTTCAGGGAGGGGTTTATATCCCATCTGTCACACTTAGTAAGGATGGGTTGCTATCCTAAATCCTTTGTGGAGCAGGTGGGAAATACATAAGTACAAGAGGAAATTGACCTGACCCAGTTACAGCTTCCTTTTCAGAAATATTGAAAAATACAAGTTAATGTGGCAAATTTCATATTCAAATTTTATTATTTGCCACAATAAAAAGCTAGGGGAAAATATAGGAAAAAATAAAAAATAAAGAGCAAAATAAAAGATAATAGGAAGTAGGGCACTAGATCTCAAATGAGAAAGGGATCAAGAGATGGAGGAGGGGAAGGGAGAAGAGAGAAAGGGGATAAAAATAGGAATTAAGAATTGTTATGTGCTTGAACCAGCCTCACACAAGGAATGTAAATATGTACTAATAAAAATATAAAGCATAATAAAACGGTAATAATAATGATAGTAAACACTTGTATAGGCTTACTGCATAGGATTGATAGGTTTTGACACTGATTCTTCGCTTTGCATGTGCGGTGACATGAGGTTTCTGGATGTAGAGGGAAGGGGGATTTAGTCCTAGACACCAGGATCTTCTGGCTCACTGTCTTACTGATGCTATCATTGTGTTCCTGACAGAAGAGGGTGTAGCTCTACCCTGTTTCACTCCCCTTTAACCTCTCTGAAACCCGTACTTGCTCAGGATTGGCTCTAGTGTGTGCGGCTCAACCAGCCAGTACCTGGCTGACATATGACAGCCAGTACGTGCAATGGGATCTTTTTGCATTTGAGTCTAGGATTCTTTGTTTTTGTTCTATTTCCAGAGATGCCACTGAAGATACTGGTTTTGTACAAAGTGCTGAAAAGCAATCCAGCATGTAGGTCCCTTCCCTGTGTGCAGTTTCTCAAACAAATGAACCTCATTGCCCTTTTGGAGGCCCTCAGTGGCAAAGCATTCCTGCCTGCCTGGGGTCAGGGCTGGCTATGGTAAAAGGACATAGGTCTCCTTTCCTATTAGTCTGTTCTGTCCTTCTCTCCATGGGGCCTCTTGCTACAGGATTTATTTTGTGGTTTATTCCTGTACAGTAGGTGGAATGTGTGTTCTTCTGCAGTATTTTACTGCCAAAGGAAATTTTATTTCATGGTTTAGCTGTTACAATAGCAGGCCCTACTTGTCTTGCCTAATATCCTTAAACAGTCTTGTTATATTCTTCTACATGCAGGCACATTGACATAATTAGGGTTCTTCTCTGTGTCCAATGTCAGCTGTAATAACATGCCCTATTAGACCCAGTTTATGATGGGAAGCGTAGGTACAGAAGCCTATTCTCTATTGCTTCTTGCGGAAGAGTCAGATCAGCCCAACCAACAGGTCTCTGTCAGCTGAAACCAAGCTGATTGAGGCCGTTTGTTCAGTCTAAGTCTGGTCCCTTCTCCAGTTCTTATCACACAGTGCCCTTGCCTTATCATGAATGTAGACAGAAATCATGGAGCAGTATTAAAGCTATATTTGAAGACAAATGGAATAATCTTACTTCTTTTAGGAATTTTTGTTTTGGTACTTTCCCTCTTAAATATGCCTCACCAAACCTGATTCTCTTCACCAGGGATGTCCAAAGTATAATTATCATTTTCTCAAATGGATGTTCATGACACACCTTTTGTGCTTCTGTATATAAAGAAAGAAGGGAGGAGAGTTATGTGATTCATTTATTTGTTTGTTTGCTCTGGAGGAAGTTGGGCAAGTTCTGTTGCTGGCGTTCCTTACATCTCAAAGAGCCACTCACCCAGTAGCCTCGGCGTTTGGGTGCTCTCTTGCCAGCGTCCTCACGTCCAGCTCCTGTGCTAGAAGAAACCTGCTCTGTTTGTCTGGTATGGAGGAGTCTGTTCTGTGTAGCAAACTCACCTAAAGCTGTGGATGACCAGCCAGGTGTGGCACTCTGGACCTAAGGCTTTCTCATATTTGCTGCTCTACTTGAGAAAAGTGCTAGTGGGATCCCTTTCCCTCCTTGTGGAAAAACTTGACTTACTTTAAACTGACCAGTAGTCATATGTCTAAATGTGTATGTAAATGTCTTATTAAGAGAAAAAAGGACTCTTTCCCCTAGCATTGACAGTGTTCTTAGAATGGAGTTGTACATAAGTGAGACAATTTAAGAAATATCAATATGAAAATGGGGCAAGACAGTATTTTATGTAGCTTTTAGATCATTGTCTGCTAATCCTTCCCTCCTTGCAGTGTGCTATTCACTGCCTTCTAAGTACAAGGAGAAGGAACAGCTCTGTGTGGCTAAAAGGGTAGAGGAAGGATAATACTGAGGTTTGAGAATGCTTTGAATGTCCCCTTCCTCTGAAGAATCACTGACTATTAATATACCCTGCAGCAGCTTGCAGTAGATAAATGGTCAGGATCATAGAAGACTATTCATGACTCAGTAAATATTCATGAAGTACTGTTTCAGGCTAGCCACTGCGTTAAACACCAAGGAGATAGGAAAAATAGCTACTTAGGTACGAAGTATTATACTCACTCTAAGTATGAAGTACGAGTAGCCAAGTACCATACAACAGGTATGAATAAGGTGTTTCTGGAAGTCAGCAGAAGGGTTGTTTCTTACTGAGGAGGTTGTATAAACATTTATTAGAGAAAGTAACTTCTGGCCTGTGTGGCTAGCATTTGGACTTTGTGAAACAGGGCTGCAGAAAGAGGATTGAGGTGACAGAGACAGCAGGAGGATGGGAAACGCTGATGCAGACAGGGCCAGGGTCATAGGGAAGCACTTCTTAAGAGGGACAGAAATGAGGGGCGTAGGAGGGACTGAGGCAGCTTCCTGGTGACACCTCCCTGTGCTGGGACCAGTGTAGCCAGCAGGGTAGCCCTGGAAATGCTCTCTTGCAGTGGAAGGAAGGCTCTGAAAAGTCGTCTGTTCACTGAGCCCCAGTTCATTCTCCCAGGCTTAAAACTCAGCCCTGCAATTCCTTATCTTTTTCATCTGTGTCTACTTAGTTATCAAATCCTTTTTTCCTAAGTGATTTGAAATTTTTATTGTATCAAAATACTCTAACATGAACTTTGCCGTTTTAACCTTTTTTTTTTTTTCGTTTTAACCATTTTTAAGTATACAGTTACACAGTGGTATTAAATACCGCTATCTAGTTCCAGAAGTTTCCATCATTCCAAACAGAAACCCTGTGCTCTTAGGTAATAACTCTCATGCCTCCCTCACCCAGTGCGTCTGTTCTTCTTTCTATGAAGTTGCTAGCCTACATACCTTATATAATTGAGATCACACAGTATTTGTTCTTTTGTCCAGTTTATTTCACTTAGTATGTAATGTTTTCGAGGTTCACGCATGTTACCCATGCTGTGATATTTATCAAAATTTGATCTCTTTGAAAGACTGAATACTATTCCACTGTAGGTATATACTACATTTATTTTAAAGAAAAAAAAATAAAAACAGTGATACAGAAATATACATTTTATTCATTCTTTCATCTGTTGATAGGCATCTGTGTTCATATATTGGCTTTTAAACACACTATATTGTGGCTTTTTGTTGTCATCAGCATGACCTTCTACCTCTACTTGGACTTAAATCACCAGAAATACGTTCCTTGGCTCTCAAGGTGCATGCGTGTTGGCTTCAGATCTGGGCTCTCATCCTGCCTTGCACAGAACAGGAGCAGGCTGTTTAACTCTTAAACACAGTGTGCTGCTTTTTGAGTTGAAGGCAGTTACAACCGCATACAGAAATAAAGGCTACTCTGAAGACTATCATTAGTCATGTGTGTAATTGCTTAACCAGGAGTGACTTAAGGAAATTGTGGCTCAACTGATTTCCCTGAACACCTTTCTTCCCTTTCCCCCTCCAACTTAACTCTCATTTGTTCCAGGTTAATTTGCCAACAAATCTTAGCACTGAGTTAGGGGTAGCTTCTTGCAATCCTGTTTCTATTCCTATGGCATGAAAGATAGTTCATTTTCTTATACTGCACTCATGCTTTGAGGACCAGCTCAGCATGTGCCCAGCCGGTGCAGAATTCCTTGGAAGCATCTGCTGCTTTCATGGTTATCTGCACTTACTACTGCTTTGCAGTGCACTCTTGTGTGCATGCATTTAAGTTATGTGTTTTATATCCAACCCTCAGGAACAATCTGCAGATTTTCCTGTTTATATTCATACCTAAACAAGCAATAATTCTTATGCCCTAATATAAGGGAAGAGTTCCCCATATTCTTTCTCTCCTTGTATTAAAGCGTCAATAAGGGTCTCGTATTATGTGGGCACTGTCAGCCATTGCCTTTGAGAAAGCGCTTAGTCCTAAAATCATCTGTGTCAATCCTAGTTTTGTCTCCTTGTAAAGGTTAAATAACTGAATTTGACTTTTTCTAAAGTAAAGAAAACACAAGCTGGGTAATTATTCCCTGGAGTTTGACATTACAAAAGCAAGTGTTAGATATTGTTACACAAAAATCTTTAAAAATTGAGATTAAAAGGCAATCGCATATGAGATTTAGTTATAGAAATATGGAACTATAGGACAAAATTCTTTACATTCCTAATAATCAAATATGCTTTTATGGATTTGGATAATTTTTTTTGTAATAGATACATACATGATTTTTAAAAGATGCTTCAATTTAAGCAATTTAAATAGAAGAGAAAAATGTAAAGATGTCTCATAGAAATGTGTTAGATGCTTCAGAGTATCTTTAAAGATGCCTAAGACCTTGTTTGAAGATGCATGGTCAAATAATTACAATACTATGTTAATCAATTATGAGTTAATTTATTTGTTTTGATTTTTTGAGACAGGGTCTCTTATGTAGCTCAGCTTGGACTTAAACTCACTATGTAGCTAAGGCTGGCCTTGAATTTATGGTGAGCCTCCTGTGTGCTGGAATCACAGGTACATGCTATCATACCTGGCTCAACTATGAATTTAAAGAAACAATAGTTTTAAAGTAATTTAGTTTGTCATGTTACTTAAATATATATGGAGTTTAATGAATACAGAAAATACTATAAGTAAATATCTGGTCATCTTATCTTGAAAAATTTATGTTTTCAAGTGGGAAAAATTTATCTTTCAAGTGACATCTTTTGGGGTGGGTGAGTGTGTATGATAATTATGGCCTGTGGCAAATATGATCTCATATGGCCCTAATCTTATTGACTAAGAATTAGCATAGCTTTATACTTGTGTTTAAAAGCTTTGTGTTCCATTCTTTCTGTGACAACTTCAGGAATGGTGGGCAGGGAGTAGTGTAAGTACTGCATAGAAGTATTCAACTTGAATATTTTATGAAATTAAGTTTATAAATACAGGATATCTCTATTTTGATTCTCCTTTTTACATCCTTTGGAAACTGAATTGGTAATCCATAAGATCACTTTAATGAAAATGAAAAACGCATTGGCTTAAAGTTCATTACAGTTAGTTGAGAAAAAAGCCCTAAGACAGTGGATAGGGATAATTAATTCTCTGTGGAACCACTTGCTTATTCGCACATGGCACCCCAAGATTACCCAAGTGGTCTCTCCTGTTCTCATGCTGAGAGTGGGATGGGCCAAGGGCAGAGACCCAGTCATGGATCCAGTAAGGAATGGGTTTGGACAGCATCCTCTGCCTTCCTCTCTGAGAGACTTTGGTATCTCTTTGTAGTTTATGTACTGCCCTGCCTCCCTAGGGCCAGCCTGGCTGTTCTTTTGGTTCAAGAGGTGATGGCTTAAACAAATCTAGCATTAGGTAATTTGCCAGCCAGGGTTAAGGAGCATGAATCTGGCAGTTTTGGAGTGGCAGACTGAAAGAACAGCAAATGGCCTGGCTGCTGCTCTCTTGTTCTTCCCAGGGGTTCAAACTCTGTCCAGCCAATGCTGGACAAAGAGGGTGCTTTCAGCCTTCTGTAAATAGCTCATTGTGCAAGGGGAGGAGGTGGGGCAAGGAATGGCAGCATCTTGCCAGCTTGGCTTGCTGCATTAAGGAAAGATGTGAGGATTTCTTAATTTGCTGGTGCCAGGGAAAGGGTGCTATATATGTGGTTTGTTTGAGGTCTGCATTCTTAGTGAAACATTTTTATTATTTAGCTTGATGAAAGATTGAAGAACTTCAGAAGGAGAAAAACATTCAGATCACCTGTTTTATGGTTTGTAAATGACAAGAAGAAAATAAAATGCTAATGTAAGTAAAAATTTGCAGAATTTCAGGAGGGTGTGTGTGTGTGTGTGTGTGTCCTTAGAGAATGGTGCCCTTGTAAGTGTCCTCTGACTTTGAGCCACTTCTTTCATAATGTAAACACAGTGGTAAGAGTTGTGGGCTGTGAATCCACATATGCAGGACCCTGGGTGGTAGGATAAATACTAGCATTTAGGTAAGATATCGAGAGTTTAGATGGACCTCAGATGTGGATCTCACAAAACCATGGAGTGCTGCTTCCAGAAGGAACCTGGAAACTTTAGAACCTGGTCTCATGGATCATAATCTGAGGTAGCCTGAGGGGACTTGCTCAGGTAACTGTGTGGATGTTCTCAGTGGATAAAGTCACTCTTGGAGATTGGATTAAGATTCAGAATGGTGTCCTGTTCCTGACAGCCACTTTGGAGACGGCTTTTAAATCTCTGGCCATGGTTTCCTCATTATCATTTTGCTATTGTTCTGTACCAATAAGGTGCAGGACATGAAAATCTTTCCCAAACAGTAGGGAAATGCTAATTGCTGGGAAGGTTTTCTGTTTCCTGGAAGTTGAGCCACCCAGTTTCTGTTACCCCCACCCTGCTACCTTTACTTCTACCCACATCGAAAGACATCTTCTGCTCACTCTGGTTCTTTATGCCGGGCTTGTGCCAAATATCCCTGATTATGGTTATGATCAGTCATACTTGGTTTGAGATTCCAGCTTTGTAGACAATTCAAAGACCCAGCTGAACAAACACTTTTTGTAAGTGGCAAGAAGAAGCGTGCACAGGAGTAAGTGTAGAGGAAAGAGAAGCTGGCTATCAGCAGACTTGTATGTTCTCTGTGAAGGAATACGGTCTCCCTAAGCCTTTAAGCCAATGAATCATGTTCTTAGCAACAGCAGCATGATTTATGTGCCTGGGGTATTTACTTCCTTAGATGCTGATATGGAAGTTTTTTTCGAAAAAATCTTAAAAATTCAGTAAAACACCATTGAAATATGAGCAAAACCTGTCACTGCGTTTTAACTGTTTAATTAGCAAGTACACCAGTCTTATAGCTTCTTAGAGAGTTGTTAGGACAAAATTTTAAAACATGACATTTATGTTCACATATACCCTGTAAAGCTTACTATGTCCAGTTTTCTTTGAATGTAGATCTGCTTCCATTTTTAAATAGCCAAGTACCTTTTCTTTAACAGCAGGTAAACAAAAGGGAAAAGATTTATAATTCTGTCCATTTCATGCCTAAGAGTTCTGTTCTTTACTTGGATCTGAATGAGACACTGTCTCAGTTCTTGTGTGTAGACTGTACTTTCTTATGAAGGGCATTAACCAGTTTGCTCAGTGAAGCTGGATTGCAGCTTACTTGCTGGCTGCCAGCCACGAGGCAACGATGAAACTTCTATAGCTTGTCATTGTCATCCTCTAAATATAAAAATTTGGCTGGGTTTAACTGCTTATTATTATAGATCTATATCTAATAAAATAGTCTCACATGCATGCTTTTAAATTCATAATTTTCTGAAGTTTTAAAAAAATATTTTCCCTAAACTTTATTAGCATGATGCAGGTTATAGTTTGGCTGCTGCTACTTAACATTAACAAATTAAATCCCTGTGTGTGATTGTATTTGTTTAGAGAGGAATTATTATTTTTCACTCAGGGACATGATTCTGTTGAATAACTCCTGTAAATTCAATCTAGATTTTATGAAAACTATTTCAGGGACTTTGGGAAAGAAGAGAGAAGGGAAAAGGTATATGTGTAAGAGGGTTGAGTATTCAGACTTGGAGTGTTGCGGGATAATAAGACAACTGGAAGGTGGAATGACTTGAGGGCAAGGCAAGCTTGCACGTTAGATTTTTAAGGTCGTTTTATTTGTAGAGTTGCAGTACGTGTACAGTCTCACTGCTCAGTGCCAAGAAGACCTGGACTTGATTTGTCTGCTTATCCTTGAAGTCTCTCCCTGATGCCTGGCAGACCTTGCCTGTTTAATTTCATGTCTTCTCATCCAGATGGTTAAACCATTGAAAGCTCAGATCCTGTCATTAGCACTGCTGTGTGCCCAGCTCCTAGCACAGTGCCTGGCAAACACTAGGCACTCAAATATGCAAAGCGACAGAAATAGCTCAATTCCTATGAATTCATTTAGAATAAATCTGTGAATGTTCCCTTGGCAGTCTCTTTCTTTCTGGGTATGCCTCATGTTGGGTAGACATCATACCCAACATCCTATACTTCCTTCAGTGATTTAAAAATATGCCCATTGTTTCTTCCTACTGGGAAGCTGAGCAGAAAGAAAACAGTGTCTGTTTGCAGAACCGGTGCTGGCAGCAACACACTCACTGGTGCTGGTCCCTGCCCATGGGTGGAGCAGTGGGGTGACTCTGCTCCCAGCTCCTCATTGGCCCATCCTCCACCCTCTGTTCTCCTGAGAAGTCAAGTATGGATTTTGTCTGCTAGTTGCCTTTAGCCCAGTGGGCAGCAGGGTAGGACTCAGCATGTGACTAATGCCCTAAAAGACCTTGGCAGGCGGGGTAAGCTCTGGCTGAGCTCCTCTAGCCCCTGCCCCACCCCCAGCTTCGCTGCCCTTTTCTCTGTCTGCAGTGGCGTGTCACCAGCAGTCAGCTGTTGGTGGCACAGATGGTGAGTGGTTTTGTAAGTGCTGATTCTTTCTATCTAGAATTATAACGTGAATACGTTTACTTATCTGTTCTCTCTTGTCATGTCAAATCTTGATATTGTGTGTGTGTATGTGTGTGCGTGTGCACGCATGTGCATTGTATACGGGTGTGGTAAGTGTGTATACTTAACCCAGAGCCATGGTAGCACTAGATTGAATGAGCTGGGCAAATGCATTTTGTTGGGTCCTGTGCTATTACTCGTCAGTAAAAATAGCCTAACATGGTGCTACTCTGTGGGAAAAAGTGTGTGTGTGTGTGTGTGTGCGTGTGCGTGTGGTGTGTTTGTTACATATATATATATATATATATATATATATATATATATATATATATATATATTAGGTTTCTTTATTAAAAAAGAGAAAATCTTTTCAGTCTTGTGACTTAGCAATTAAAAAGATTATATAGTAAGTGACTCACAAATACCATCTGAATTTACAATGAGAGTACTTGTTGCATTGCCAAGGAGTATTTGAGAAGTCTTTCAGCTCATTTCTGTTACTTTCTTACTTTTGCTACCAAATTTTAGAGCAGTTACTCATCAGTAACTTTTAATTTAGGATTATTCTTGTTATCTGCACTGCACATTTAATTTTATCCTAGTCTGTATATAAATTCTAACGTTGAATTCAGGGCTTTGATATATATTAAGTTATTCATCTAATTTTCTTCTCTGTGTTTGGCTTCTTAATTTTATTTACAACTTTTTTTATACTGGTAATCGAACTCAGGACCTCACACTTGCCAGGCAGGCACTGTGTCACTGAGCTGTATCCCTGGCCCTTGGCTTCTTAATTTTATTTGTAAACTATAAGCATCACTTTTTATTACCTGAGTAACTTAACTGTTCTGTATTCAGGATGAATCATGAGAGCATTGGAAATAATATCCACCATTTTTATTTGAGCACTTAACTGGTATGGGGCACCATCCTAAAGTCTTTATGTAAATCATTTAGTTGTCCAAAAGCTCAGGGAGAGGAATAGTTTTCATTTCCATTTATAGATGAGGAAAAGGTACAGAGGTAAAGTAATTTGTGCAGCTGATAAGCTGGAAAGCAGGATTTGATTCTAGAGCTGGAATCTTAATAATTTTGTACCTTTTTTCAAACGCTACACTAAAAATTCTCTCTAGATATTTGATACTTTTGAAAAGTACTGGGAAGATGAGAGAAGTGTTGAAATTTAGCTTGGTCTGTTTTACCAGTTGGGGGACTTGATCTGAGATCTCTTGTAAGAAATGGAAACTGTTGGCTCTTAGGTGGCTTAGGCTTATTTCTTCCTCTTTACCCGTATCTCCACTACCCTTGATAATGAGAGTTGAGTGTTTCTGATTAGGTAGACAAGAACTGACATGTACTGTTAAGCAAGAAAGTATTTGAGTATTTTATGGCAAGCATTCTCTATAGGTAAAATCTTCTTAATGTGGCTAATGAAGGCAAAACGATCATTGTTTTTCATTTTCCTGTTATACAAGATAGTGGAGAAATACAACAAAAGTGAATTCCCAAAAATGTTTTTAGAAGAATGAGATTTGGTAGCCAGAAAAAGAACTGGACCCATTAGGCTGTGGATTTAATGCCTTGATTGGTCAGCCAGCCATACAGAGCTAGGTGATTGACCTCTGGGGATTCTAGAAAGGCGTTGTACTGCCCGGGGACGAGTGTGACATTTTTCTCTTCTGACAGAATTCATCCTAGGGAACCATCAGGATAGGACCATGCAAGCGCATGAATTACTCCAGTATTTTCGATTGCCAGAGCTGGTGGACATTCGGCAGTACGTGCGCACCCTTCCTACCAACACACTTATGGGTTTCGGAGCTTTCGCTGCGCTCACTACGTTCTGGTACGCCACGAGGCCCAAGGCCCTGAAGCCACCATGTGACCTCTCCATGCAGTCCGTGGAAGTGGCGGTAAGTAGGGTCCCAGCCTGCATCCTGGATTTTCTCTGAGTTTCCCCTGATGAGTGAAACCCTTTTGAAGGTAATACTGATCAAGATCGCAATCACAACCAAGTATTTGGGAAGAAACTTTGTAAACATCATTGTGTTCCACAAATAGAAGCCAGAATATAGGGCACAGGGACAAAAGAGGCCAAGTAAGTTGGTTATGTCTTCGTAGTCACCCAGAAGATTATACCAGAAATCACCACGAGCATCTCCCTGGCTCTGGGCTCTGTGATGGTACAGAGGATACACCAGTGGGAAAGACAGTGCAGAGGCCCTACCCTCATAGGTGTGGTATTTCAGCAAGAAAGGGAACCATCAAACATTACAGGCAGGAGAGTTACATTTGTGGCACATCTGATACTTAAAAATCACTCTTAAACTGCTAAAACGGACTCTGGGACTTCGCAACAGATCAGCCAACAGCAGGCACTTTTCAGAGTAACGTAGCTGCAGTACTTAGGGTAAGAAGCAAAGAAATAAGAATGTTCAAGAGGAATCTAAGCTGTAATTGTTGAGTGCTGTGGCCACATAGGACTTGGGGAGACTGAAGATCATGCTCTCCTAGTTGCTGGAAATTAAACTAGAACTCACATAATTAGAGCTTTAAGCTAGGGTGACAAAGGGCAGTGATAAGGAACCTTTTAGAGCTTTCAGTGATAACAGACAGCATGCTGTGGCATATGTGTTGTGGGTTCACCACCACTGGCAGAGGGTAACCTCAATATCCTTTTAGCAGTGCTTTCCTTAGTGTTCCTGCTCTACCTTCCTGCTTTCTTCATCTCTTTTCAAGGAATATTAACAAACAAAAAACAAAAACTAAAAAACGAGCCAACTTCCCTGTCCTTTCAATGTTTCACTTGCTCATTGCTTGCTTTTCCTTACTTAAGAATTACTTTTCAGTATTTATTCGTTTCAATATATATGCAGAAGGATGTTTGAACCCAGAATTACCTTCTTTGCTGGTTTTCTCTACATTGATTGCCCTAGGATGAGAACATACAATTCCTGGCTTGATTAGTAGCTTTTTGTTATCAGGGGGGTGTTTGTTCCTTGTTTTGTTTTAGGCATGTTCTTAGATTCATTTTAGACGAATTCTTAAAATATATAAAAGGTGTATCAGTCTAATCCATATCATCTATACATATGTAAATATAGAGTGACTGAATTGCCAAACAAAATTGACTTTACACTTTATTTCTGCTGAGAAGATAAAGGTGCATCCTTTAGTATCCTATTTCAGCTAATCACATACCCATAAGGATGAGAATTTAGCTTTTCCTAATATGTTAGTGTGAGGCTTTGGAATTCTTCCTTTTCTGCAGAGCACCTGGAGTACCATGGTAGTTTTGCCATCACTGTGAGAAGGGTAGTTGGCAGGCACAGAGTTTAAACATTTATAATTTAGCAGTAACTGCAAGAAATGCCTAGTTATTATATGAGAAACTGTAGGTATTCTTACAGTGTGGTTTTTAGGTTCCAGCTTAGCATAAAGTTAGTATGTCTTAGCATAAAGTTAGTATGTCTTAAAATAATTATATACATTCTTTGTAAAATAATTTAAAATTACAGATACACAGAGAATTAAAATGTTTAATTTTCCTGTCCAGTATATGAGTATAGGTATCTTGAATTTTCTCTTTCCTTGTAGACATAGAGCTAGCTCTGATTTTCAGAATGTATAGGTCTTAGGTTTCTAAGACACTGAACTTGCTTTTGAAAGAATATAAACATTCAAATTTTAAAGTGCTTTGGAGCTTTGGTGCTTGGTAATTACAGGTGCTTTGCTATAGCTAGTTAGCTCTGTTGCATAAAGCTGTATCACAGGGGAAAAATGAATTCCATTTCATAAGATATTGATGAAATTCCTGTGTATCTGACACTGTTTTAGGAGCTGACTACCAGAAAAAAACATGTTGTTGCTTTATTGCTACTTTGAAAACAAGTGAACATCATTTGCCAGTTCCTACTCTCTCTCCTTTTCCCATCTCACATTATTCTTCCTGTCAACTCTCCATGGGTGTTAAAATGGGAAGAGGCTGCACTGTTTGGTATGGCCGCTTCTCATCATGGCCCACACTGGTTGTTTTCTAGCCTTACTTTCTTTACTGCAGCAGCACTGAGGTTCTATGTAAGTTACACCTGAAATTTCCTCTGGACCCTCGGGGTCCTAAGAGAGTGTTAGCACTTGTATTTTGGGCCTATGCAGGAAAGGTGGTGATGACTTTCTGTAGCATGGACAGGGCAGCTGCAGTCAGGACCAGAATGCAAAATGCCTGCCTTCAATTTATGAGCATGGTTTGATTCAGGCCCACATTTCCTTGAACTCTGTCCCTGTGTGTACAGTTGCTGCGCACAATCTGCAGCAGTGACCTGAGGGCCAGTTTCCCTGCAAGTCAGAGATCAGCGTTCATCTTCTGAAGGTCTGTGCTGTGAGCAGAGGAAGAAGCAGGTTTTGTGGGGTTGGTTGGTTTTAAAATACTTTGATTTTTTTAGCATGTGAGATATCCTGTGTCAGCTTGTCCCAGCTTATTCTCTGTGATTGAGGGTCCCAGGTCCCCCTAGTGCAGTGATCTTTCCTGGCATGACTTGAAACCTTTTAGGGTTGGTTAGCGCCCAGGCTGTGGTGCTGCAGTTACAGGAAGGACAAGAGCATATTGATGCCTGAAGGGTTCCGAGAGGGGAGAGCTGTGGTAGGGGCTGGGCCTGTCCCTCTGCTGAGACCAGGAAGCCCTGGGCTCATTCACCTGACTATCATGAACTTTATATTCTTCATCTGCAACACACAGGTGGCTATCTGTCCCCTCCTTTACCATGCAGGAAGACTGCCCATACATGCAGTGTCTGCCTCCCCCCAGTAAGTACCTGGTAAATGTTAGTGTCCTTCTTCCTCAAAAGTTTTCTCTTTTAACCCCCTCACATTTCACACATGAGAAAACTGAACCTGAAGAGATGAAGTTGTGTAATACAGCAGGAAGCAGATCAGGAACTGTTTTATGCTATTTTATTATGGTATTGGAAAGTTGCATGTTGTAAGTAGGGCTCGGGAGGAATTAAGAAAGGATAAGGATAGTTTAGATCAGTCCAGGTAAATCTGAAGAATCGGTAACTAGAGCCATGGAACTGGAGAGCAGGCTTTTTGGAAAATAAATATGCAGGCACAGGATTCTGAAGGTAGTGATAAAAAGAGGAGTAGGAGGGGCAGGTAAAATAAGAAATCGAGCCTAGGTGCTGTTGTTATACCTTGGGAAACGTCAGGAACAAGTGGGAGGTGAGGACTTGGTAGGAGAGGGAAGAGAGTCATGGAGCTGTGAACACTTGAGCAGTTCTGCTCTCCCTGAATCCTCTGCTCCTGAACCGGGTCAAACATAGATGTGGTCAGAGCAGAATTTGGTGCTAGTGAGTTTGTAGGCCTACTTAACAGGTTCAGGGGATTCAGGATGCAAACTTTTATAAAGTATAAATGAGAACCACACTAAGTGCTAAGGAAGATAATAAAAAGAATATATGAGTTCCATTCTTTGTCCAGAGATGTGATAGGGGCATCAAGATAATACCCTCATCAAATTAGGTCAGCAGGATTTTTGACAGCTGCCACAAGGCCATAATGAAAACCCATGTTTTTTGTTAGTTGTTTGTTTATTTGCAAACATTGAAGTAGGGAATGACTTGTAGCAAGTAAAATTACACTACTTGTCTGCCCTTGGTTTAAGACTTAATTTTAAGAATATAAGAACTTTGATTAAAAATTTACTTCTAATGACTAAACCAGTTAGCCTATTAACTGAGTCAGTGTCTAGACTTGTTAGCAGACCTTGGTTCAAGTGTGGATTCAGGTCTTTTAATATGCAGAACCGGTTCTTTGGGGATAACTTGTTTCCAAGTAGGAAAATTTATTTTCACACTAGATGATCTCATAACATTCAGGTCATCTGCTCAAAATCATTAGTCTTATGCCCCCACTTAGAACTGGGTGATTGATGTGAAAGATTGAAACTTACAAGTCCCTGTGTTGGGATATGTATGTTTAGCACATTGCCTTAATATTCTAATTATGTACTCCAGAAGGTCAGTCTAATATGTAGAATATGAGGCTTTTAATGAAGTCTTCCACAAGTCACGAAGCGTAGTCACCAGAAACGTATTCATTCAGCTGGTACTTAAGTTTCTACCGTGTGATGTGCACAGTACCACAGCAGGACAGGCTGCTTGCATTGGGGGGGGGGGGAGTCCAGGGAATCAAACTCATGACCTGGCACTTGTCAGGCAGGCACTGTGCTGCTGATCTATATCCCTGGCCTAGGACAGGCTTACACCTTCTGAAACCTGCAGGCCACTGAGATGAAATATTTAGGTCTCCTTATGTCTGTGGCACAGGATAAGAGCTATTTTATTTTATTTTATTTTATTTTAAAAAGAAGAAATTATACAAAATTTCAAAACAAGATAATAGGAGATTAACAATAGTTAACAAATTGTGTATTGTTATCTTCAAAGTATTTAAGAGCCATCTTTAAATAAAAACAATGCATGCTATTAAAAGTTCATTTCGGGTAAGAACTTGAAAGAAGGATGTTAAATACAGTATACCCCATCTGTAGTTGTTTTAAATTTTTAAAATCAAAACCCACAGGAACATCTCTCAGTGCCATGGACTGCACAGACAAATCCCAGAGTTCTTCCTGTTCTTACTGTAACAAGGGCTACGATTCTTCTTCATAGTGTATGGGGTATTTCTTAGAGGAGCATTTTTCCATGTGTGAAAAGTAGAATCATTTTCACCCAATAACCAAGTTTTATACATATATAGGCTCACTTGTAAACTAGCATAAGCAATTTGTGCAAGAGAAGAGAGCATGTCTTTAAGTTTTTATGTAGACTTGTGGAACCCTTTAGGGGTGACGATGTCAGAAACCCCTCAAATGTCTATTTCCTTTTGGATTTGAATATCTGGGCCAAATCTGATCCCAGGAGCGCTTTTTTGAGTTAGGCAAGATTAAATGCTGCTACGAGTGAGCATGTAGAGTGAGGCTATGTTTAGGCATAAGCCTGGGGAAGGGAAAGTGGAGTTGAATGGTGGTATCACTGACTGTCATTGACACCAGGGTCTGTAAAAGGGATGTGAAAGCCAGCTGTTCAGTGAGGGCTTTAGATGAATGATTTTGAGTCAGATGGGAGTTGAACACTAAGAAAAAGGGAGTAATATTAGGAACAGTAGTAGCTATTTATGCAGATGTCTATAAATATGACACAATATGATTTATGTGGTCATTTGTAAATATAAACTGAATTCTCACCTCGGGGGGGCTTTGAAACAGAGAAGAGTTATCAGTTTTGTATTCAACCAGAAGTGCATGTGAGACTTCAGAAGAATCTCCTGTGGTCTGCTGCCCTGGCTTCATGTCTGTCAGTCATCCTTTACTGTGTTTAGGCATTCACTTCTCATTTCTAATCATAAGTTCCCAATCACTGCTTCCTATGCACTCTTCATCCCCGGATCTTGATCACAAAATAATCATGCAAGTGTTAAAATAAAGATGTGAGAACCTTTTCTAAAACGTAACAATCTCCTTAATAAAACAAACTCTGTAAAAGCTTTCTAAATTATTTTTTCTTATTTCTTACCATATTCGCACTATAGGACATTGAGTTTAAGGTGTCATTAAGCTCTGTCTGATGATTTAGAAACACATCTGGCGAGTGACGGAATTAGCAGAAAGTAGAAGAAGTGTCTTGTGCACATAAAGAGCACTGATGGCTGGAGTGGGCATGGGGCAGATTACAGAGATTGGAGGCAGAGTTTCGGGCCTTTGTGCCAAGGGCAGGCTGCAGCAGCATTAAGTAGCTGTCTTAGGAATTCAAAGAAAGAAAAGGTTTGTTATTTAAGGAAAAACAAAACAAAACACGATTTGTTTTGTTTCCCTTTAATCAGGAAGAAAAAGCTAAAAGTTCGCTGCATAGGAATACGATAAAACAGGGCTGAAAACATAATGTAATTTTACAAATAATGCCACTTCTCACAAGTCTCATTAGAGGAGGAACTTATACACACAAAAAATGACAGAAACATGAGCTATAGTATTTAAGGGTTTTTTTGTTTTACTTTGTTTTGTTTTATTCTGTACGGGGATCAAACTCACGACTGCACGCTTGCAAGGTAGACGCTTATACCGCTGAGCTAAATCCCCAGCCCAGTATTTAAGTTTTTAAATAGCTTCCCCACATGGGGCCAACTAATGCCAAATGAAAAATGGCAAATATTGGCTGTCCATGCTTCTTAACAAAATCCCTCTGCACACTAGCACCCAAAAGGCCAAATGAAAAAAGCTGGAAAATAAAGATTTGGTCCATTTAGATTAGACAGAGGCAAAGCAAAATGCCTTGTATATTCTAAATGACTCACAAGTAAAAATTCTATGGACTGCAATCCTATTTTGCTGGAACATTGTGTGTTTGTGAGAATTAGATTTTGTGACTTCAGTTTTTCTCCCTTTTCATTGAGATGAGTGGGTGATATTTTCCTTCCTACATCTGGCCGAGTTTTTTTGATGGTGAGGTATTTTGCTAAGTGCTATAGCAGCCTACTGCTTTCTTCTAAGCAAATCCTCTGATCAGGAGAATGGGGCACTCAGGAGTCAGAAACTGGAGCGTGAGCTAGGGATAAAAAGAAGAAAAAGGCTTTAAGGATTAGAGGAAAGAATCAAAAGTCCTACCTGGATACTGGTAAATAGTGAGCGTGTAGAGTGAGGCTGAGGGTTCACTGTTGCCCTGTGACTGCGACAATTCTGGATATTGTGGGAGTCTAGGCATCTTTTAAATATCCTGTCCATTAGTATCCAAGATTTATTGTGAGGGTGGGTACAGAAAGGAGTACGTTCAAAGACTAGAGTTTGTTATTTTTTAATTTCCTTTTTGCATATTTATAATACAAAACAGTTACATTCATGTAGGGGAATTGGTACCTATGCATGTCAAATCTTAATGATTTTTACTCCCTGCTCCCTCCTTTCCTCCTATTGTCTTTTCCCTTTCCAAAAGACCTAGTTTACTGTATGAAGATTCAGTGTTTCAGGGTATGGAGGTTGATGGCCACTCTGAAAGGTCACTGAATGGAAGGTCACTGAATAGAAAAACAATTTTGTACTGCTTATAAAAAGAAGTAATTTTGGGGCTGGGGATTTAGCCTCAGTGGTATAAGCTCCTGCCTGGCAAGTACAAGGTCCTGAGTTTGATCTCTGGCACCAAAAAAA
>PVJX010002456.1:0-69730 GCA_004027295.1 Dolichotis patagonum | reverse complement strand
TGACACATTATGTCAACTTGAGAAGTTTATCAGTTTAATGAAGCAACTCAGCAGGGGGCCATGGTCCTCACTTTGTAAACATCCTCATCCTGTGCAAGAGAAGGGCACGGAGATGCTATGAGTGCTATACCCACCCTAGGGGTTGAGTAGCCTGCTTACAGCATAAGGGAGTAAAAGAAGCTTGCTCTCCCCTGATTTTGCTCTTGCTTTTGCTGTCTTCTGCCACCTTGAACTGTTGCCCCTGTGCCATGCCACTCTGCTTTGGAGACAGCTGACTATGGACTGAAACCTCCACGAACTGTGAGCTAAATAAACCTTTCCTTCCTTAATTTTGTGTGTTGGGTTTTGCCTTAGCAATGAGAGAAAAGTAACTAACACAGAGTTTGGTACCAGAGATGTGGGGTCATTGCTGTAACTGTGCCTGATGTGATTCAAGAACCTTTGGGAATGGCTTGTGGGAAGTGTTTGGAAAGGTTCAGAGATGTCATCTGAAAGAATAGCACTAGAATGCCTTAGGCTGTTTTGTGTAGGAGATTCTGATTAGATCTCAGAAAACCAAAGGCAGATAGAAATGCTACTGGTAAAGACCAGGTTTGGGAGGTTTCTGCTGGGAAGAAGGACTACATTGGTTGTTGGATTCCAGATGATGTGTATTATGGCTTGGCACAAAGTTTGTCTGCATTTTGCTCCTGTCCAGAGATGGCCTGAGACTGAGATTAAGAGTGTCAGACTAATTGATCTGATAGAAGAAATTTCAAGGCAGTTTAATGTTGAGGCTGTGGCCTGGCTATTGTTGGGGGCTTTTAGCCAAATCTGTTGAGAATTGAGAGCAAAGAGCCCGGCAGGATGACTTAAACTGTTTTTCAGTTTGGCCAGAAAGGAAGTTCTAGTAAAGCTGTGGACTATAAAGATAAAGCTGAGGAGATCTTGATTGCTGAGAAGTAATAGGAGAATAGAAAAGATAGCCTGAGGGCATCATGAGAAGCAGTAAGTCTTCATTTTTCAGTCTCAAAACTACAAAAGTGAAAGATTTTGCTTTGAGGAGAAAGCTGCAGAGTACCACGTTCCAGAATGGCAGCAGCATAGAAAATTTGTTCCTCAGAATTAGATTCTGGCACTCAACCCCTATAACCAAGAGAGAGGAAAACCCAGCTACCGTTCCAGCTGGCAGCAGACCTTGGCATCATCCACATGGTGCTGTTGGGAATGTAGACTAGTGCAACCATTATGGAAATTAATATCAAAATTTCTCAAAGAAGTGAAATTAGAAATTCTATATGACACAGCTCACCCCCTCCAGGTATCTTCTCCAAAGAGCTTACAACATAGCATTAATGATAAACCTTTTAGAGACCGAGTACCTGGATGGCAATCCAAATCCACTTATTTATTACAGAGTGCCAACTCTGAAATTAAAACTGAATAGTGCCTTGCCATGCAAGAGCTTAGACAAGTTGTGGCTAATGAGTTGCAACACAAGATGTCATCGCCTGGCACTACTAGCCCTTTCCGAGCATGCACATGTCCCCTGTGTACACTGCTATTTGATGCTCGGCTTCTGGGGCAGTACTGGGACAAGTTGGTTTACAGGCCAACAGAGAGGGCTCTGTGTGCCCACTGCAGTACATGTGCCGTATGTGTGCCACTATTGTAATAGTGTGATACATGCATATCAATGTTTATAGCAGCACAACTCATTAATAGGGAAATCCTGGAAACAGCCTTTATACCTATCTATAAACCATTGAATAAAGGAAATTTGGTGTCTATATATAATGGAATATTACTTGGGTGTAAAAAAGAAAAGTTTGAGACATTTATAGGAAAGTGTATGCACCTGGAAAATATAATATTGAGTGAAATAAACCAGACACACAAGCTTACCACATGGTATCTCTCATTTGAGTAAGGCAAAGTTCAACCAATGAGAGTAATAAAGGAAGGAGAGAAGGAGACAAGGGAATGATATTTTGCAAGCAGGAGGTGGTCCATGGCACCAAAGGTGAAGGGTAAAGGTTGGGGAAATAAATAGAAGAAAGATAAGCCACTCACAGGTCCCTAAAAACCTCAATAAGTGTAAACACTTACTGAACTAAGTGCAACCATTATGGAAATTAATATCAAAATTTCTCAAAGAAGTGAAATTAGAAATTCTATATGACACAGCTCACCCCCTCCAGGTAAAAATATCAAGAATGAAAAGGGAGAAGGAGAACTAGAAAAGAATGGAAGGAGAAGGAGGAAAGGGCATTAAAGAAGAAATAAGCTGTATTATGCACATGTAGCCACCCCATAAGATGAGCATAAAAATGCATGTACTGCAAACACGTACCAATAAAAATAATTGGGAAAAAAAGAAGTAGATGTTGTCGGTCTAGAAAGAGACCAATAAAAATCGAAATGCTGGGAGGAGAGTACTTCATGTTGAGGTAGTGGAAGGAATATAAAGTCACTTTTCTTTGTAGCACTGTGGTCCCTCATACTGCTTTTCTCCCTATTGATGGATTTAGCGTTACAATCCAGCTAAGTCTTCTGCAGTCTCCTTAGAAATTATTTAGCCTCTTCCCTTCCTTTCCCTCTTCCTTTTTATCTTCTCCCTTCTCTCTTACTTTCTCTTTCTCCCTCTTCCTCCCTCCCTTCTCTCTCACTTTCTCTTCCTCCCTCTTCCTCCCTCTTACCCTTGTCTTCCTTTTTCTTTCTGCCTTTCCTACCTGCAGTTCGTCTCCTAAGAAAGAGAAAAATGGTAATCCAGTAGGTATTTAGGGTTATGGCCTGTAGATTCTCATTTTATAGACTGAGATGAATGAGGCAATACTTTATAAAACTAGGGCCTTTCTGCCCCTAAGAGAAAAAAAAATCCTCAGATATGTAATTTGCTTTTGTATTTAATTATAGGAGTGACACAGAATAACTCAACACCAAGGGTTCCTATTTATATGAAATACTGATTAGAGTTCTAGTCTTCAGAACCATTGGTGTAGTGATGCTTCCTGTTTTCCTGCCCCTACCTTTCCCTCCTCTTGCTCTGAAGGGGAACTTGACTTTTTATTTCCTAATTCAACCTAATTCAACCTGAGCTTTTATTTCCTAACTCAGCATGAGAAGAGACTGACCTCAAAGGATCCTTAGCTTGTATTAGATGTTGACTTGAAAATACTGTATTTGATTTACCATCTTTTTTTTTTTAAGCTGGGGAAACTATAGCTTCATTAAAGGGGTCTGTAACAGAAGACATAAAAGACCAATAATTCTTCCTGACTCAGTCTCAATGACTGATCAGGGTGGCTACTTAAGCATAGTAGAAGCCCTTACTCCCACACCAACAGGATATATAGGAAGGCCACACTTAAGGTATTTTTCATTTCAGGAGATGTTTTTAGAAATGGCCACCTGAATTGGATAACTGAGCAGTTAGGTGCCTTTTTTCTGAAGTGGTTTTGTTTTTTTATACATTAGATACTTTGGTTGTTGAAACTTCAGGGTGCAGTCTTCTACTGAGGTTGCAGACACCCAGTATTTAATATTTTGTTGAGGAGGAATGGAAACACTTAATGCATGTAAAAAATAATGATTCTTTAGGGGAATGTGTAACTATTTCATAGAACAACAAATTGCAAAGCACAGACTTACTGCTTAGTGTCCTTCCCCAATTGCATTCATATTCTTCCAAGAATTATAGGGAATACTTATAATTTAATGACAGTGTAACATTCTACCCAGTTTTATTTGTATTGTAAAGTTAGCTAAGTAGTAGTAGTTAGTTAAGAGTTTATTATAAAAGAATAATACATTTGAGCAAATGTAACCACTGTCTTGCTGGCTCTTGGATTCCTTTATGCTGTCACTTGTCATATCCCATTGATTAGCATGAGTAGCCCTAGGGGTGTGGCAGCATGGCTGTTCTCACCCTTCTCCATCCCGCTGCGCTGCTCGTGGCCCATGTAAATTAGCTTCTCTGTAGTCTTTCCCGTATCCTGTCCCACATACTGCTTAAACTCCCTGTAGCTTTCTTTCTACGACATTATCTTCTTTACCACATTCCTCAAGGGGACACCACTGTCTCTAGGATAGTGCTTCTCAGGCTGCAGTCTGGGCCAGAATTCCCTGACAAACTTGCTAAAACACTAATTGCTGGATCGTACCTCCAGAATTTCTGATTCAGCCTCAGTACTTATCAGTACTTACCACAAGGGCCTAGTGAACTCTTGCTCCACTGCTTCCAGGCCTACTCCCTTCTGTCCATCCTTTGAGAGAGCTCAACTCTTCCTTGGAGTCTCTTTGAGAACAAGCTTGTGTCTTATTTACCTGATTTCCTTCTGTCTCACTTATAGCTATAAGAACTCCTCTACAGAATGAGGAAAACAGTATTGCTTTAAAGAGTTTCTAATAAGAAATGACCTGAGTGAGTTAATGTCTTGATTAGAGGTAGAGAAGGTATCACCCTAAGCAGAGTTATGAGGACTTCACCTACCTGGGCAGGCCACCTGTACCTCTAGGCTGCACGCCAAGTGTGTTAGGTCTGGCCTGGAGGCAGGGATTTATGGCAGTTGGCCCCGTGCACCATGTACACCTCTTATCTTTTTCACTCCTTACTTTTCTGTAGTCTGCGTCATTCTGCCTCCTTTCCTTTCCCTTCCTACCTTAGCCTTGGTGCCCTAGATATTTTTTATTGACCCGGGCTGAAGAGATTTCCTATGCTTACTAGAAAGCTACAAAGCTCCTTCTGAATTTGAGTCTATTTGTTGAAGTAAAAAAAAAAAAAAAAAAAAAATGGAGTCCATGGAGTACTTCTGTTTTAGTTAGCACATTGTTGGGTATGTGATTAGTAGTCTATACATTCATATTTTACAACAGTGACTTTATTTAACTGAAACAAACCCTGAAAGTAAAAATAGGGAATCTCCATTTTTCAGGAAAAAACAGATTCAGATTAATAATATAATGTGATTTTAAAATAAAGAGATTTTTCCATCTTTACAAACATGAAGAGTATCCTCGTTCCTTTTTAAAGTAGTATATTAAGCCAGGCCTTGTGGCACACTCATATACTCCCCCCACTCGAGAGACCAAGACAGGAGAATTGCAGTGAGTTCGAGGACATCCTGGGCTACACAGTGAGTTCAAAGCTAGCCTGAACTATATGGTGAGACTCTGTCTCAGAAAAACCAAAAGAAAAAAAAAGTACCATATCATAGCTGATAATTGTGTTTGCAATCATGACATAGGTATTAGAAAGTTCTGCCAACATAGAGAAGATAATATGGTTAGTATCTATTATTGTGTCATATTTACTCAAGAAAGCTATCTGCAATGTTAGATGAGAAGGGGGGTGTAGGTCAGTGACAGAGTACTTGCCTAATAGTTTCAAGGCTCTAGGTTTGAATCCTGACAATGCAAGCAAACGAAAAAAAGAGTTAAACATACACATGTATAGTAGTAGGTACTAAAAGAATGTATTTAAATGTATAAGCATAGGAAAAAGTTTGGGAGTAACTTGTGAAGCTATTGGTGCTAATCATTTTTCCTTGATACACCTTTGAACTATTTAAATATTTTAACAGCATTTTAAATTATAAAAAGGCAAAAGCTTGTAGGATGATGCTTGAATAACCCTAATTAAAAATGTGGTATAACACTTTCCTAGCATGTATGAATTCCTGTGTTAGATTTTCAGCACTGCAAAAACAACTCCACACACACACAAAAATTCACGGAAATATATTCCCTTATACAGGCACTTCCCTGGAATCTGCCCAGTTCTGCCAGCTACCCCCGTGCAGACTCTTTTCTTTGAGACTTTGCTCTTTGACCCCTGCTTCATGGTATCATTCTCATCAAATCTCAAGCCAGAAATGACCTCTTCCACTTTTTATAGTCCTTTCTTGTAGTACAGAAGTCCTTATACCACAGTCTAATTTTCCAAGAGTTTCCTGATGGTGCAAATGTGAAGGTCCCATCCTGAATTAAAAAAAAAAAAAAAAAGAAAGTAGGTTCTGACATTTGCGCTTTTATCAGTTATAGAAAATGCTTTTGTGGTTCCAGTGGATACCTGGACCCCTCCTAGTACTTCTGTAGCCCAGGAGGGCTTAGCAGCTCCCCCTGCTACTGCATGAGGCTGGGAACTGAGACAACAGATGAGGACAGTTTAGAGAAAGGTGCTTGTGACTTCAAATTTGTACCCCTATCCAACCTGCAGGTAAAACAAAAAAAAGGCTTGTCTCTGCATCTTCATATATTTTGTAGCTGATGTTCTAGACTGAGATGCTAATCCAAGACACTGATGAAACAGGGAGAAATAATTTCAGGAACAATGTTGATGATATTATAGTGGGAAAACTGATTGGTGTATCATTTCCACCAGATCTGAGCAGGGCTGCCCTCTGTGCTACTGATGCAACAGTCTGAGAACTGTCACAGTGTGTGTGTGGTGGTGGCACTTTCCTGTTGTCCTCGCACTCTTTTTGACTTAGTCTGGCAGGATAGGTGGTTATAGGCCTGTGAGCCTCTTTTTTTTTTCCCACGGTTTTTCCCCTCAGTGGTCCTTGTCATAACTGTGTTGGCTTAGCTTTGCTTCTCTGAAACCTGCATTTACTGTACCTGTAGGTGAAAGACTGATTTATATTAGCATGTCAGCAAGTCCTGCACTTTCTTCACTCAGCGAATACTCACTGAGTGATGCATGACAGGGGTACCACACAGACATGTTAGGCTTTTTATTCAGGTATGTTTATTTGACAGACAGAAGTTACATGTATTTATGGATACAATAGAAGGAATAGGTTCAAGAGATCTATTATACCATATGATGACCATAGTTATCCTAATGTATTATATATTTGAAAATTGCTAAGAGAAGGGATTTTAAGCATTCCTGCCACAAATAACATAAGTAGGGGAGGGAGTGTATTACCAAATTATCAGCTTCCTTTAGCCATCAGAACATCATATCAAAGGATTTTTATTTTTAATGTATTTCTATGCCTGTCTTTTTCAACAGGGTAGTGATGGCGCTCGAAGGTCCACGCTTCTTGACAGTGATGAGCCCCTGGTGTACTTCTACGACGACGTCAGAACATTATATGATGTTTTCCAAAGGGGCATTCAGGTGTCAAGTAAGCCTGTTGCTTGCATTTGTATGAATGTCGCTTAATGTGTCTCTTTAAGAAACAGTGGCTTTAGTTCAGAAAGGCACGACTTGCACAAATCTTTCCCCTACATAGCATTGCTTATGCCTCTCTCTCCCTCCATAGTTTGTCTGGAGCCAGTTTCAAAGCTCACTGTTCCCTCTGGCCAAATACTGTATATTCTGTATTTTATGGAGCGTCCTAATGGGCTCTCATGTTTCTTGCCATAAAGAAACCTATTCAAATGTGCTTAATGCAGTGTTTTTCAAGTTTACTGAATCACAACACCCATATTTTGAGAAATAGTGATATCCACACACAGGGAAGCGGTGTCCTATTAAAAACATTTTGGAAATGTTGGCTTGTGGGATTACCTTAATTATTAACTGTGGCATGAGACTGATACCTGGTACCTGTCACCTCCCTTCCTGGTCCTCCTTGAAAATGCTATTTAAGCAAGACCACCTGGGCTGTCTTTCAACCCCCAAACCTTTGTGTGGCTTTAAAAGATTTTCTGATTATAAAACCTGTTCTTTCCAACTCCAGCTAAGATTTACTCTTATTAATATTTTTTTCAGTACTGAGTATTGTACCTACGTCCTTCAAATTGAGCTACACTCCTGGGACTTTTTATTATTTTGCGATAGGGCTTTGCTAAGTTGTTCAGGCTGGGCTTGAATATGCGCTCCTCCAGTTTCATCCTCCCACAGTGCTGGGATTATAGGTGAATACTACCACATCTGTCTTCTTATTAACCTTTTAAAACTCATGTTCCATTTTACCTTTCTAAAAAATCCCTAGTCTTGTTATTTTTACCCACTGCTCCCCAGTAGACATCCCTCCCCTTTTCCATCTCAGCATCTTACACCTACTTAAATAATAATCCCTCATGGCAGAGAGGGGTTTACTTGGCTTTCTGCTCCGTCAGCCTATGCTTCTGCAGGACAGCACAACCATCTGTCATCTTTCCCCACAGCACTGACACAGTGCCTGCACACAGTAGGCACTTTATTAGAGTATCCTCCATAAAGAAAAAACACCCTCTTTGTGTTTTAGTTGCTTTGTTTTTGCTTTTACTAGATTCCTCCATAGAAACGGTCTTTAGGAATCCATACTTTGTTTTTTAAATCTTTGGTTGGCTGGCTTTTATTTTTGCCATTGTTAGCTAGATTGTAGTCTCCTTGTCATCAGGGACTAGGGGATATTGCTTCCTCTATGTTCCACAATCCATTGCAAGCAATACATATTTAAGAAGTGCCTGTTGTTTTACTTGGTAATGATGCAGTTGGATTTCTCAGCTCATTGTATTTAGCTCAGTGTTCCCGTAGCAAGTTCATGAAGCCTCACTATAAAGGAAAACAAGTGTGCTTGTATATTGTTTAATTTATGAACTTTTGGAAAGTTAGTATTGGAAATTTTTCATGATATGTAAATATCCATAAGGCAGAGCAGCATAGCATAAGCTACATGAAATGCATTTGTGTGTGTGCATATGTGTGTGTACAGATATACATATGGATATAGAGACATGTTTTTCTGTTATTAACAGTGAGTAAGATTCATCTAGGAGCATGGTGACTTATATTGTACTTCTGATAAGTTGCATAACTGTGTTTTGGGGAATGATAGTTACTTGCTTTACCTGGAAAGCAAAAAGTTTTATGTTTCAGAGAAGCTGGGCATGATGGTGCACAACTGAAATCCCAGAAGTTTAAAAGGCTGAAGCAGGCTTTGAGCCCAGCGTAGGCAACTTAGTGACTTAGCAAGACTGAATCTTAAAAGGGGTGGGGTGGGGAGGTGAGTGTTAGGTCAGTGTGAACACTCTGAGTTCAATACCCAGTATGACCAAAACATTTTTTTTTCGGAGAAGAAGGCTGATGAATTGTCTTCTTAAACTATACTGACTAAAGGAAGCTGCTTTACAAGTCAGTGTTTTCTCTTTTTTTCTGGGGAACTTTTTATTATAAACTTCAATTTTCTTAGGCTACTTTAGGGTGAAAATATTACAGAAGAGCAAAGTCTAGAATTTAAGGTTGTTAGAAGTTTTTTTCAATGATGAGAGAAGCCAGCCTAAAGTTTTTAAATGTAGTATTTTAAAATTGCACCTAGAAAGCTATTTACAAAGATTGAGCTTCCTGTTTATCAAAGGCCGTCATCCCTAGCCACCCTTTACAGCTAGTGTGTGACTCTCCTTGAAGTCTGGTGACTTTTGAGCATGGTGCTTTCTTGGCTACAAATGGGTGATGTAGCATCACCTGGGGAACCTTTAAACAACATGTAGGCCCAAGTCTGATCCCCATCTAATTATATCAAAGATTTTGTTAGTAGGTCTCAGGTTTTAAGTTCCACAGGCGAGCCTGGAGCTTGTCCACGATTACATTAGAGCTGGAGTTGGCGTAATGTTCCATTTAGTACATATTTTAAGCTACACAGACCACATGGTCTTTGTTGCAAATACTTGAATACAACCTCAGATAATACTTAAAAGAACAATTGTGGCTGTGTTCCGGCAGAATGGTATTTACAAAGACAGGCAGTGGGCCTGATTTGGATCTTTGCTGCAGGTTGCCAGTCCCTGTTCTTGAGGGGTAAAATGGGATCATTTCATGTGGCTAATGTGTTTTCCCCCATCTGAAGACAGCGTCTGACAGGACTTGACATGTACTGCTCGGCCTTTGTTATAGTTTCTGTCTGAGAGTAAGGCTTTTCCTGTTTTCATCAGGTCTGTTTCAGAGATAGCGAAGAAGCCTGTGTGTGTCCTGCTTCCGGGCTGATACACTTGAATCCACACGAGTATGACTTTTCTAGCATGTAGAACTGGGTAGAAGGACCAGGCTTGTCGTGGCCCAAGGTGGGACCATTCTCTTGCCTTCCTTCCCAGCCTCACGAATCTCCAAACCACATCAGAACACCTTTCTGAATTAAAACCTAGAATGGTGAAGCCAGTTGTGCAAGAACTTTTTTCTGCTTCTTTGGTACATAAATTGGAATCAGGACACATCCTGATTTTCTTAACTTCATTTTCACAGTTACCTCTTTGTTTCTCCTTTCCTCTTTTCATCACTTTTGTTTTAAGAAAAGTTAAGACTTCGTTCATGTAATTATGATTCTGTATGATTCCAGCTAATGCTTCTGGCCCTCAGAATCTGGGTACATAAAAAGTATATTTTCCTTTGCATATTCTGAGTTACAGTGCTTTAAACTTCTTTAGAAATTTTGGGAATACCTCTTCTGAAAACCTACAACAGTATATCTTTACCATTTTAGCTACTGACTTCTGTTCTAAACTAATAGTATGTTAAAGAGGAATACCCAAAACAAAACCAAAAAAAAGTAAAAACCCAGAGCAAAATCTAGAGAGAAAATATTCCTAATCCCAGCTCATCATTTATAATTTGAATTTATGACAATTTTTTAGGCTAAGGTGAGTACATATTAAATACAGAAATATTTTATACATTCCGTTCTTTGTCATTTTCTTCTTTTTGTAGATAACGGCCCTTGTTTGGGCTCTCGGAAACCAGACCAACCCTACGAGTGGCTTTCCTACAAACAGGTGAGTTTCCTGGCTCTGGCCTGCTCCTTCAGGCAGCAGAATGAATGTGAGGCCACAAGGTTCCATGAAGCGTATGTGCTAGACTAGTCAGAGCTTTTGGAGAAACAGGAGCATCTGTGGAAAAACTTGACACAAAGATTTAAAAAAACTGGTGGAGTGATCTCTTTATCCTAAAACTGATGTGGGTGCATTATAGAGTACAGTTTTGAAGCTAAAATCCTAGCAACTGCTTGTAGCAGGTGATTCCCTCAGGAGATACCGTGTGCCTGACCCACATGAGGAAATTTGGAAGCCTTGCTTTGTAGTATCTTCTTATTCTATAGACAAGGAATACCTGCCCCAAGAAGAGGCATGACTTGCCCAGGCTTCGCTGTATTGACCCTCAGGATGTCCCTTGCTTCCACACTCTGGGTAAGACTTTTAACCTCAGCAGCAGTAGCAGCGGGAGCAGCAGCAGCAAGAGCAGGAACAGGGAAAAACACAGATGTTCCACAAACTGTGCATTCCTGTGTAAACCCAAGGAAAGGTGGGATCTGCTAATTTTCACATTTATCATACTCTAGTCCCCACTTACCAGTGACTATAACTGGTTTTTGTGTTACTCACAATAATTGCATTTTTAGAATGTATTTATTTTTTGATTTAAAAAAATTTTATTCTATTGGTCCATGTATGTAGTACACAGTGTTTGCATTCCTTGTGTGGAGCTGGTACTGTGTATAACACATCCCAATTCCCTTTTCATGCCTTTACCTTCACTCCTTCCCCTTCCACCTATGCCTTGATCCCCTTCCTTGTGTGTATGTGTTTGTGTGTGTGTTTGCAGTGCATAATGTTTCCATTCCTTGTGTAGAGTTGTTACGTGTACATAACAGTCTTCATTCCTTTTTTCATTCCTTATGCCTTTCCTCCCTTCCCCCTCCCTCCCTTGATCCATTTCCCTTTTGAGAATGATCTATTTCCCTACTTCCTATTATCTGTTGTTAAAATCACACTTTGTGAGTGGCAGGTCCCTGAGCAGGAGGATACTGCTTTTTATTTTTATTGTGACTATACCAAGTACACATGTCACTACTTTTCCCAGGTCGAGCCCCAAGGACAGGCAGGTGCAGCTGGAAGCATAAGCTTTGCTGCTCCCTTTTGTTCCCCGCACAGCTGTCCAGGAAATGGCTCTCTATTCCTGGGCTCCCTCTGCTGCCTAATAATGTAGGACCAGGTAATCCTGTGGCATTTCTGTATACAAATCAGCTTCCTCCCTTTCGGTCTGAATGAAAGATGTTTCTAGTAGCCGGCCCATTTGAGGGTGTATATGTGGTGGAAGTTGTATTTGGAGGCACAAAGCATGGCCATGCTGTAGTGGACCATAGATGCTTCTTGGACTGAAATGAGTCATTTCTTCCCTTCTGTCCTTTTCAGGAGGCTTTGCTTGAGTAGTATTTGTCTTTCAAGAGAGAGAAAAGGCAAAGAAGTTTACCATATTGTAACTGTAGAAGGAGTAATGAACTGTTGCCCAGGTGATTAGAGGATTTTCCTGTTTTTATTTTTGCCTTACCAAAGCCATGGAGTTCCCTATTCAAGTAGTAGTATTCAAGAGCTCTCATTTTCACAAGTGGCATATAAAGCTTGTATGAATGTAACATTGTGTGAAGGCCTCGCAAGATCCTCCGGGGTGTTCTAGATTGCTTTTGGTTTATTTAATAACTAGGAGAGAGAAGATAGTTCTGTTATGGGTTGAATTTTTCAAAGCAGATTGAAAATCACAGTTTTCTAAAGTAAAGGTCTTAATCTATGACTTGCACCTTTCTTTGGAGGTATCTGAAGACAGCTTTGTATTTGTAGATGTACTCCCCCCTCCACCCCAGTGAATCTGACCATTTGGAGACTAGGAGTCTTTTTGAGATTTTAAAAAAGAAAGTTGCAACATCTTTCTAGAAATACAGATGTACACATATTATTCCAGTTAGCTCCCAAAGCAGTTGCAGGCATTTTTTTCAGGTTCCAGTCCCACTAAGAGTTGTAAACTAGTCTGTGGAGTGGAAGGTTCTGTGCCTGTTCGTGTTTCCCCACTGTCACTTCACCGGTGTTGGCTGCTCATAGGCAAGGCTACAATGGCACCGTGTGCTGGAACCAACAGAATTCCTGGCAGGGAATAGGTGTGGCCTTATTTCCTATGGGCATGAGGGTGCTTGAAAAGTACTCTTGAGAATTCATCAATAGAGAATTTAAAAAGAACTCTGAGTATTCAGATTTAGTTAATTTGACATAGGAGTGGGGAAAGACTGATGATGGACACATAGCCCTGTCTAATTTTTGTGCCTCTGCCTATTTCCCTTGTTATAAAAGTATGTATTTTTATGTTTATCATTACTAGTAACACTACTTTAACTTTCATACAATTCTCATTGTTATAGTATTTGTACTGTATAGTATTTTCTCTAAGATTTATCATCATTTGCTCAACCATCTAGCCACAAGTCTTTTTTCTCCAAGGTTTTTGACATTGTTATGAGGTCATTTGTTTGTTTATTTTTAAATTAATATTTATTAGTAAACATTTGTTATACATATTGATCACATTAATAACAGGAAATTTGTACCTGTACATAACTCATCTTGGTTCCCCCTTTCTCCATTCTCCTCCTTTTCCCGTCAACCCTTTGTCCCTTCAATTTTGGAATTAGACTTTTGTACAAAAGGCTTTTTTAAACTTCTAAGATTGAATTATTTATTAAGAATAAATTCTCAAGAATGGAACTGTAGAATCCAATGATAAGAGCTTACTCATATTTTTTAAGGCTTCTCAAAACACTTGATGTTTTCTGTGTTAGTATTAAATAACAGGTTTTGATTGGTTTAATGTTCTTTATAAATAATTTAAAAAAAGTCTCTGGTGGGCCAGGGGTATAGCTCAGTGGCTCAGTGCCTGCCTGTCAAGCACAAAGTCATGAGTTTGATTCCAAGTACAAAAAAAAAAAAGAAAGAAAAAAAACTCTGTGCATTAATTTTGTAATTTATGAAACTAAACTAGAAAATAACAAATGTATAAGAAGCCCTGGCATCATCTGTCACCTGCAGTTGTTGAGACTCTGAGATAAGATTAATTTGCTTTGCAGAAAGGACCCTGTATTTTGTTCCCTTAATAGTAAGTTGTGGTGAATAAAACCTTGCATTTTACAAAAATACAAGTAACGGAATGCCCCACTCCCCGTTCTTTTTTACAGCACTGCTTGCTGGTTAAGATACTCATCTGTCACCTGTTCAGATTTGTTCCTTACCTGTGACCTGATGCTGTCTTCTGTTGCCTTCCCGTTCCTTTCAGGTGGAGGATCTGTCGGAGTGCATAGGCTCAGCACTGCTCCAGAAGGGCTTCCAGGCCTCCCCAGATCAGTTCATTGGCATCTTTGCTCAAAACAGACCTGAGGTATTCAGTAGGCACTTACTGCACAAGGTTTTGCAAGTTCTAAGCCATGGTTATAAAAGCCAGACTATACCAACTTCTACTTCAGACCAGCTTTTGTGGTTTGCTTTCTGCTGACAATATGGCTTTGTGTTACTTATTCAAAGGTTACACATAAGAAAACCCAATGAAGACCTTCTTAGATTTTAAGAGGAAAAAAAATAAGGGTTTTCCCTCTTACTAATTTTTGTCTTAATCTTTTTTTTAAGGGGACTCCCAATAAAATTCTTAGAGAAAATAATCTAATCAAGACATCTTCTCACTTTAAGGACTACATCTACAGCAATAATAAATTATAGAGAAATTTAGATATACTTTTCTTAATAGCATATTCTCGTTTTTACTAAAGTTCTGAAATTTCCCTTTGGTCAGATTTCAAAGTTTAAAATTCCATAGGCACTGTGGAAAATACCTCCCCAGTGAACTGGGCTTCATGTAGACAGAATGTTACTTAGCTCTCTTAATCCACGCATGGCGCTTTCGAAACCATTATATGAAAATGAATTTAAATGAGAGATGAAGGTTCTCTTAAAATATTAGGCAATAGGTTAGTGACATATTTGGTTTAGAAAGATCCAAGCATCTGGCTTAAAGAAATTAAATTTATTCGTATACATACTTGAGTCCAAAAAAGCCTACACCTACACCTCAATCCCTGTGCTGTGTCCTGATTTATTAAATTGTAATGACTTCTTAGAATTTCTTCTGCCAGAAGGAAAGCAGCATCCTCCACAACCAGTCTGTGACTTGCCTCATGAAATTGGATTCTTTCCAATTTCCACTAAATTTTAATTAGCAACTGCACATATGACTTGGTTTCTTTTCCTGAGGCATCACATAAGGGGGACAGACCCAGAGGATAATCATTTCTCTGTAACCTGATAAGTATGAACACAGGGCAAAAGGCTTATGGGGGGTCAACGAAGGAGGACTTCCTGGAGGTGATGCCTAAGTAGAACCTTGAAGGAAATAGAGGTAGGGAGGCCAGTAGAGTACCAGGAGCAATGCACCTTCACATCAAACAGCTTGTCTATGTTGAAGGGTGACCCATTTTACAGTGTTGGGACATGGGGTGACTGGGTAAGAGGTAGGAAATGTAGGGCCATGTAAATCACATGTGCCTTGCTGAGGAGCTTGGGCCCGACCTCCATGCTGATAACCTAAACTCTGTTTCAGGAGGAAATAAAACAAAGCAAGCAAACAAAAAGAAAAATAAATTAAAACATAAAAATCACATGCAATTCCCTTTCCAGACCTAGTGAGTACAAAAGCTTGTGCTACTTCCCCCAATAGCAGTGCAGTTGTCTGTGCCATGTGTCAGGCTGCTGCAGACAGTTTCATGTGATGTGTGCAGCTGGAGGTCATGGGCCATTGAGATGTTCTCACTGAAGTGTGATCATGTCACATTTTTCTGGCCAATCAGTTGCTGTCTGGTTGACAAGTTAGTAGCAAGATAACCAGTTACTGCATTGTTTCTTTCTGGGGAAGATTTTCTCAAAATAATTTTTTTGTTAGATGTGTGTACCTTGCTTCCCCTATTCCTAGGCCGTATCATACACTGCTGCCAGATTGATCCTCCTCAAACCCCACAGCCACTGATTTGCCTCGAACGCTGTGATAGCTCTGCATGGCCCATAGAATAAAGCCCCCATAGCACAGGCTTGCTCTAGTGTCCTGTCTAGCCAAACCATTCCTGCCTGCCAAGTTGTCCTCTGATCTCTCTGCTTTGGATCTTACAGTTCCTTTATTGGGATGTCTTGCCCTTTTTTCTCCCTCTCCCTATATCTTCTCCAAATTGTGCTTCTTTTGCAAAGGATAAATTCAGGTTATCTACCCACAAAGTCATCTTCAATCACCTAGGATCTGTGTTGAGCTCTTGAGCAATCAGTGTCTTGTATTAATGATCTTTTCATGTACTTGTGTCCATTCTTTAGGCAAGTTGAAGTTTCCTTTTAAGAAAGGGGCAAATATTTTGTTCCCATTATGAATCCATAATGACTTCTGGTACAAAGTAGTAGATACATAAATGTTAATTTTGCTGCATCAAATGTTTTTGCTTTGAACCTCAGAATATTGTCATCCTTGGAGTGATTCTGATATGACACCTCTTTTTTTCTCTTCAACTTTTCCTGTTTAGTGGGTGATAATCGAACAAGCATGCTTTTCTTATTCAATGGTGGTGGTTCCACTTTACGATACCCTTGGAGCAGATGCCATCACGTACATAGTCAACAAAGGTATGTCTGATTTGAGGTAGATGTTGAACTAGTTATCAGTTAGATTCAATGACATTATACTTGCATATCTGATTGCATGAGAATTTTACCTTTCCACATGTGTCTTTCTTTCTAGTTAAAGAATATAATGTTATAATATCCTTGTGTCAAGTATTATAGAGTCAAACTTTTAACACCCTAGAGCTTATTCTTCATCATCTCTCTTTATTTACAGCTGAGCTCTCGGTGATTTTTGCTGACAAACCAGAGAAGGCCAGAATCTTATTAGAGAGTGTAGAAAATAAGTTAACACCAGGCCTTAAAATCATAGTTGTCATGGACAGCTATGGCAGTGATCTGGTGGAACAAGGCAAGAAATGTGGGGTGGAAGTCATCAGCCTGAAGGCAATGGAGGTGAGTCACTGCACACACACACTTCTCTGTAGGGTCCCAATGCAGGCCAGTTATCCCAGCACCCCAGTACTGGGAAAGAGCAAGAATTTCTGACTGATGACAAGAAAGAATAATTTTACATACATGCCTAGTGTTAATACATCACCTCTTGCAGAAGTTCTTGCTCCTAAAGGAATTTGCAATGTTTGTAATTTTTCCAGAGCACTAACAAGCCATTCTTAAATGCTGGAACTATGATTTCAACTTGAGACAAGTGGAAGTTTTAAATTTATATATGTCCTCTTTAGACTTTAATGTCTTTTATTTACTGACTGACTTCTGAAACCAAGTCAGATACAGAAATCTGTCTCATCATTCTTTTTCCCAGGTTGCTTTTGTATTTGAATTTCCAGCAGAGGTGTTTTATTTGGTTCATTTTCATTCAGTTTAAAATCCACAGTAAGCACAATTTTAAAGATAACAGTTCTAGGAGAATGAATACGGGTCAAATGAATGGAACCTCCTCATTTGGACTTGGAATTAGAGAAGGATATTTTTATATATGCATCATAAGAAATAGTGGGCTAAATAGAGTAAGTCATGCTGTTTCCAAAGATGTTATACATATTTTTATGAAACTGTTTTAAATAGGGTTTTTAAATTGTATTTATAGCTGTCTTCCTTCTGCAAAGAATTTGAGGCTACAAGTAAGATTCTCTAAAACCTTTCCCGAAGACTCTAGTAGTCACAGGGAAACTCTTTGTTTCAACTGAACCTTCCACCTCATGCATAAGTACATTCAAAGCATGCATGCACACACACAGAGAGCGATTGAAAATATGGTGAATATTTAAAATTTAAGAATTTATTATAGTAAAAGACACATTGCTGTTAACCTCCCTCAGAACCTTCCCCCCCTTACTTTGAGCATATTTATACCGTCATTTTTGCCACTGTCTGAAGCAATTCTGAAAGTGTTCTTTTGTGAGTGTTTTTACAAAATTTGATCACAAATATGGTGAATCCTGCTGCCAAGAAATATTTAACAGAAAGGCAGAATGAAGCATTTTGAGTATCTTCATTTATCATGTCTGGCACTATGAAACTGCTAGCTCTTACCCAAACTGACGGTGAAAGGTAAACATTTTGAATCAGCTCAGAATACAGCCATGTATTGAGACCACCATGCAGTACAACTAAAGACATTCATGAGAAAGGACTTTAAGAACTGCTTCAGAAAGTGGCCAGAAGGTTGGGATAAGTATGCTCAAAGCAAGGGGAGGTATTTTGAGGGGACAAATGACAATGTGTCTTTACTGTAATAATTTTTTTTAAAAAAGTTAAACTCATGCTGTATAATTTTTAGTCATACCACACACACGCGTGCAAACATGGTAGCATAGAACATGAATCCGTATTTATTAATGGTGTTGCTTTCTTGCTAAGTTGGGGGTTTAGCTAACATTCCACTAGAATTTCCCCACTTACTGTCTTACTTGTTTCTGCTTATAATCCCTCTTCAAAATGATGTAATCTCTTTTACCCTGACCTTCCTTTCCTCCTAGAAGCCCCACTGCGCCCCAATATGTACAACACAGAGGCTGGTTTCCCTGGGGGGGTGTCTTTTTTGACTGTTGAACAATAAAAGAATAATTTTATATTAAAACACTACTTAGATGAGTAAGTGATTAAAGATTATGGTATAAAATTTATATTACAATTTTCTTTTCCAAGACAGTGTGTTATTATCACTGCATAGCCCTTAAGCCAAGATGCACCTGCCTCAGCTGCCCGAGTGCTAGGATTACAGACTTGTGCTACTGAGACCAGCTCATAGTAAAACCTTAATTTGTAAAAGATACTGTTGCCAGGGGTTTAGCTCAGTGGCACAAGTGCCTGCCTGCAAAACAAAGTCATGAGTTTGATCCCTGATACCAAAAAAAAAAGTACTGTTCCATACTTACCTGCTCAATATGGTTTATATTTTTAAAATTTTTGTAAACAAAAAGTAAAATTTTAAAGAAGTGAATTTAAAATTAACATTATTGTTGATCATAGGGCCAACTTTTTGTTAATATATGTTTTATAGGATCAAAAATAAAAGCATAGGTATTTGGAATGCTTGCATTTCTTCAGGCTTTTAATTATGAAAAATGTAAAAAAACATACAAACACTTGAAAACATTGTTCAATAGATAACCATAGTCCCACCATGAGTATTTTATAGTTTAAAATTTATTATATTTGCTGTGTCACATATTAATCTGCCACTCTATCCCTTTATTCATTCATCAGTCCATTTTATTTATTTTTGTACATTTTTACTAGGTTACAAATTTTATTATACCAAACACTTCAGTATGTTATAACTAACTAGAATTTAGTTTTTATTTATCCTTCATATTTTAACCTGAAGATGGCAAGTTGTTTTTTTAATAAGTGCTGTATTTTTTCTAAATGATAACAAAACATTTACAACTGAAACTAATGGGGCAAATAGTACATTAACTTGGGCAATATTTATTCCCCCAAATTAAAAGCCAAATAGTAGCTATTGCTTTTCTTAATATCAATTTTGAAGAATTGAAAATCTCCAGTAGTTAAGTAAGGATTTTAAACAGCCATGTTTAAAAGGAGATATGTGGAACTAATAAAGATTATTTTAGGAAAAAAGTACATAATTATGGCTTTAGCTCCTAGTTGACTTTATTTTTCCCAAATCCATTTTATTTCAAGGTCCTAGTTGACTTCTAATTGGACATCAGTATTCTGTTTTTAATCAGTAGCCTGTCATGTATGTAATTTAAAGTGTGATTAAGATTCAAAACTGTTTAAAATTGTATGCTGGGCAAAGCTCACTGAGCCCTGAGTACAACCATCTAATTTCCATTTTCTAATAGACATGTTCACTCCATATGCTCGCTCAAGCTGTTCAGTTTTAATAGGAAAAGAATATAAATAGCTCATTTTAAAAAAATTAATGAACACAAAAAGTGGCTTAATGCAGTAAAGTGAACCACATCGTTGGTAATCAGTGGAACCCTGTGCTGGGAACTGCTGCACCTAGCAAATCAGTCTGTTATTCTGAACTTTATGTACATTTAAGGAAGTGGTTTAGGTCTGCTGTTGTGGCCTGTTTTATAATCAGAGGCTCCTACCTGTTGCCACTGTGTGTGGCGAATACTGATACTTGAGCCTCACTAAATACTAGTCAGCATTTAAATCTGTTCATTTTCCCTAATTGAAGATTTTGGTTACACAGCCCTGGATGGTCAGGTAATGTGCTTTGCTCTGATTTGAAGAGGCCACACAGAAGCTGCAGTTCTTTGGTTATGGCTAAAAGTGGGGCTTTGTTAAAGGCCATAATAGGAAATGGCTCTGGGGACCAGAAATGCAGTATAAAAGACTTGATTGCTGTCCTTTGACTAAGTTTTCTTTCAAAGGCCAGTCTTGATAATATACATGTAGTTTTATTTAAGAGAAAAGAACTGGAAAATGGCTTCCTAAAAGAATAAGTGACTAGCAGGGCATGGTGGTGCACGTCTGTAATCCCAACACTTGGGAGACTGAGGCAAGAAGATCATTGCAAGTTCAAGACCAGCCTGAGCTATAAAGTGAGCTCAAGGCCAGCCTGACCTGCATAGTGAGAACCTGTCTCAAAAAGACAAAAACAAAACAAAGCAAAACAAAAAACCAATAGATGTCTTGGTTACTATTCTCATTTCTAAGAAAAAATACCCAACACCCAAAGTTAAAGGGAGCAAGGTTTATTTGTCTCACAGTTTGTGGAGTTTCAGTCCATAATTGACTAACTCCAAGGCAGGGTGACACATGGCAGAAAGGCAACAGTTCATGGCAGTGGAAGACAGTGGAAGCAACCGGAGAGTGAGAAGGTGAGAGACAGAGACAAGCCTCTTTCTGTCCCTTACAGTGTATGCAGGATACCTGCCCTAGGGCAGTGTAGCACTCATACCCCTAATCCCAGCATTGATCCATGAATAAATCACAAACTCTAGAAGCTGGCTGTGAGGCTTTGGGGGACCTCTAGATGCAAACCATAACAACAGATGAATATTTTGGTTTTGGTTAGTTAAAACTGCCGTAGTTCATTTAATTGGAAAATTGCATTCTTTGAGACAGCTGCGAGTGAATCTGTTGTAAAGACAGTTTTGAATGACTTAGGTGTGACTATACTCCTTAAAGTAAGAAAATGTTTTCACTTAAGGTTTTTTTCTTTCTTCTAATTAAGGGCCTTGGAAGAGCCAACAGAAGAAAGCCCAAGGTAAGTATGCTATGTTAGACCTGTCATAACCCTCTGTAGTTTTTACTATCTGTTTATGTTGGAGACTGTTAGAGATTTTGGCTGATACCTTTGGGCACTGATGCAGGTGAACCTTTTAGAGCTTTCAGTGAAGACAAACAGCTGGCTAGGTACACGTGTCTTAGGTTTACCACCACTGCAAGGCTTATAGTCTTCTGTAAGACTGATTCTAGTTATTCTGATTTGTAACTGTTCTTTTAAATCTTTTTCAGCCTCCAGAACCTGACGATCTTGCAATAATTTGTTTCACAAGTGGAACTACAGGTAAATTTTGAGATGAAATTGCTTCTGAATAATATCTGAAAGACTGTAGACTCTACCTGTTTTTTTTTTAAGAAGACTTGTTAGCTAATTATAATGGAATGAAAGAAAGCAGGAGAGTCAGAAGTGGTTTATGCTGTCTCCTAGTTGCTCCATAAGGTGTTCTTGGAATCTGAGAGTAACATGCATTTGCTGAAACACTTATCCAGTAAATCCACTTATCTTAGGTTCACCTAGCTTCCTAGGGCAAGCTATGTCATGGTCTATGTCTCAGGCATAAAATTCTTGATTTTCCTTCTCTGACCACTACATACACCCTGTAAAGTTTGCCCATACTAGTGGAGATTGTTTAACACAATGTTTCATTAAAAGGATTGCTGGTTGCTCAGGAATGTAATGTTACTCAGCATCTGGGTCTCCTTGGGTATCTCTAATGGTGGAGACATTTAAGCCCCTAATCCTTGGATGGAGTGCCTTTACTTAACCTGCTCTGCTTTCCTTGTGCTCTGCAGGCAACCCCAAAGGAGCAATGATCACCCACAAAAATGTAGTGAGTGATTGTTCAGCTTTTGTGAAAGCAACAGAGGTAAATATTACCATCTTCCTTCACATACACTGGCATTAGTTCTCAAGAGTGAAAGTGGTAAAATTAGGTCCACATTGTGTGTAAAGCACTATCTGAAATGTGGACAAGGTCTGAACTTCAATGCAGCTCAGCCGAGGGTCAGAAGGTTTTCTTTGCGGAGCTAATCTCCATATTTTGTTTGTGACCATTAAGATGCATTGTAAGATGTAATTTACTACAGCTTTTATGTAGTGAAACCACCTGAGTGATGCTGGGTAAACATTACCAGGCAAGAACAAAGAGATGAACCCCTATGTTTTTATCCTGTATTCTATGTTGGGGAAACAGTTTCAAGTTGGCAATTAAGAATTAAAGGCTGATGGGGTTAAGGCTTCAGCTCAGTGAAACAATGGCTGCCTGGCAAGTGCAAGGTCATGAGTTTGATCCCCAGCACCAGAAACAAAAACAAAACCAAGAATTAAAGACTGATGAAGGTTTTTGAGTTACTATTATTTACTATGGATAATTTGACCCCCATTGTATGAAAAAGGTTAAAACCTCCAACTGAATAAATTTTCTATAAAGTTCACTCTCTGAAAGTCTTGCTTTGGCTAAGTTGTCATTATAAAATAGTGCAGACTGGGTGATGTAAACAGTAGCCATTTGTGTCCTCACAGTTCTGGAGGCTGTAAGTCCAGGGTCAACTGCCAGCATTTGGTTCCTGGTGAGAGCGCTCTTCCTGGCTTGCAGATGGCAGCTTTCTCACAGGGTTCTCACATTACCTCCCCTCTGTGCCTGCTTAGTAGAGGGAGCCCTGGTGTCTCTTCCTCTGAGACACCAGCCCTATGGGAGCCGGGCCTATCCACAAACACAGTCCCACTCCAAATACATGGAGGCAAGGACTTCAGAATACAAATTTGGGACATGGACCCAATGCAGTTCTTAACTAACCCTAACCCAAGGAAGTATTTCAAACCTGTGTTTGTGAAAGTACTTACAATACAGTGCTACTCCCTCATACTATTTTAACATTTAACAATTTGCTTTTGCAGTCTCTTGGGAGAGGGTATTCTGTAGCCCTGGTTTTTGTGGCAGGAGCTTGCACTTAATGGTTTTGGGGAATGAATGTCTTCGGTGACATCAAAGGTTGATCTTCAAGTAATCTTGCCACTTAATTATACTCCATACTCACTTTCTTAGTCCCAAATACATTTCTTGGTTATGTTTTCTACACAGAGTTCAGTGTTTAGTACCTTAAAAAAGTAAAATTTTGATACCTAATGGGTCTTCAAAGATAATCTCAAATGCATTGATGGTTTGTCAAAGAACGTAATTACAGAACTATTTAAACTCAATTATACTATCAAGAGATATTCTTAACTTTGTAAAATAACCTTGACAATGGTCATTACTTTTGTATTAAATCAGATATTAAAAAAGGAAAAAAAGAAATTAAAAGGGGACTAGGAACATAACTCAGTAGTAGACAGCAGGCTTTGCATTCCTGAGGCCCTGAATTCAACCCCCAGGGCTACCAAAAAAAAAAAAAAATGTGACTATGACTGAATCTGAGTTCTCATTATGTAACAGTTTCATAGTAAGAAATGCTATGAGGTCATACTTGAGTGAAATTAGCCTAGGGTTTTAGCATGCTCAACTTAGGTCTAGTGCTTCTGAGGCTGCTGAGTTTGCCCAGGGCTGGGGTGTTCACCTGTTGTCACTTTATTACTAACTATGACCCAGCTTTGGGGAGGAAAAGACTATGGCTTAAAAGTGGGTCCATTACCCTCTAGGTAACTTGTCAATACCTTCCTTTCTTAGTGTGGCAGTGGCTGTTACTGGCAGGAATTCTGTGTTAGCGTGAACATTTTATGCAAACTCACTTGTGCCTGCCCCTAAGTAAGTCTATTCTGAGGGAAACCGGATGCTCACACTTAATCTGCCTGATCAGAATTTTACAGCACATCAAATCCCTTGGTGCTGAATCTGAAGTTGCCTTAAACAAATTGATGTATGTTCATGGAGGAAAGTAGAGCTTTAAAATAAAAAGTGTTGATCAAACTCAAATACTATAGGTACATTACTGCCGTGAATAAAGGATGTTGGACATCTTGTCTTCTCTTTCCTCCCCTTCCCTTTGCAACATGGTACGCTATCTTATGTTGGAGTGGATCTTGTTTCTCAAGGTGCAGGTGAACTTCCTGGGCAGCAGGGTACCGTAATTCTGAAATACTAAACAAACAGAGCACATACTCCCTTAACATTCCAATTTGGGCAAAATTGCCCTCACAGGAAAAAAAAAGCCTTGGAGTGGATGTACTCTGTCATTGAGAATACCAATGGCCTCCACTCTAGTTCCATAAAATATTACTTTTTATTCTTTGGTGAGAAAAAGAATCATAAGTAAAGATAGTTTCTTGCTGGGCCTCATGGTACACTCCTAGTTGAGAGGCTTGTTGGGCAAGAGAATTACAAATTTGCGATTAGGCTACTTAGAACCTATCTCAAAATTTTAAAGAGGTTAAGAAGCAAAGGACTGGGGATATAGCCCAGTGGTAGAGCACTTGCCTGGCTTGCTCAGGCCCTGGGTTCAATCCCTAGTGCCTCAAAAAATAAATTAATTAAATGAAAAGTAGCGTTGAGGTATTGTGTGCTCTGAAAGGAAATGAGAAATTATAGGCGGTCTTAATGCTTTTCTGCTTGCTGGTATCTTTGCTTTCAGAATGCAGTGATCCCTTGCCCAGATGATACTTTGATATCTTTCTTGCCTCTCGCCCACATGTTTGAGACTGTTGTAGAGGTAGGCATTTGATTATGTTTTCCCAGTTTGTGTGCGTGTATTCTGCTAAGTTATTGTATTTTACAGAAAGCACTTGTCTTGAATGCCAGTGACATACATATTTCATTCTTACCACTTGCACACATGTATGAGCAACTAATGCAGGTAAGTGTGATGTGCAGACTGTCATCCCCTCAGATAGTTCCTTGTTCTGTCTCATTTTAGAAATGGTGCAAATTATTGGAATGAGTACAATTTTTTTCTGAGTTTAAACTGGATACATGAACTTTAATGTTTCTGAGTTTAAACTGGATACATGAACTTTAATGTTTCATTAAGCTTTTTGAGTGATAGCAATATGGACATGATTTCAGAAGGGTTAAAGTAAAAGGAAGGTTCTCATTCATTCAGTTTGATAAATCTGGTGAGGCTTTTGTTCAGTAATCTTGTTTTGATTGTGCTTGTTCCTAATGGATAAGTTAGTTTAAGGCTAATTTTTTTCACAAATATTCTAAGTGCCCTTGGAAAAGCAAGATGTTGTTTGGCTGATCTTTGCTTGGGCTCCCTGTACACAACCATGCAGTGAATTTAAAAACTAGCCAAGAACTACTTTTTTTTCCTTGGAGATGTTATATTTTATACCATGGGAAAAACAGTGAGCACCATGTATTCATTTAGTGAATAATTAGTACTACCTGTGTGCCAGGTGCTGCGTGCCAGAGGCAGTTAACTAACAGAGTTGATGCTTTCATTTACTGCTGACCTATAAGGTTTACTTAGCCCTAAAAGACCCAGAGTCACTAGACTCCATCTTCCATCCATGTTCTACTTGCTGCCCACCTCCAGATCTTGTGAATTTGTAAAGAGATCTCGGATGAGTTGTGAACCAGATGCACCTAACTGTAGCTTTAGACAAGTGCTTGGGAGGCACAGCACACCAAACAAATGCCTGAGCTTTTCTAGCAGTGAGCCTTCGTGTACCTGTCTAGTAGTTTCTGCTCTCAAGCTGGAAGCCATTCGTACTTCTGGTGCACCACCTTTTGAATCTTCTTTTCTAAGTTTAAAATCGGCAGACTTTTTGTCAGGTAGCTTGCACTAGATAGGGCAAGCAGTCATGCAGTGTACTGTAGGTGAATGTCAAGCACTATGGTATTAGATATCTTGGGATCTTGACCTCAGCTTATTTAGAGTCTTTTCAGAAAATTCTATTTCAATTCAAACAAAAGGGAATGAGATATTTATAAGGTAGACTGGAGACAAATAATGAAGTTTTTATTTTGAGAATAAATTACCTGTGAGATTTCTGGAAGGCTAAAAATATTTGGAGTATGTAAGAATGTGTCTTTCATTCAATAGATGTTTATTGTGAAGTTTAAAATCTCTCTTTAATGAATTATTAAAAATGGCATATGCTGGTTTATACCACCACCTGTATATTCAGGATGTTAAGAGAAATCTCAGATCTTCATATTATTTGTACAATGACCATAAATACAAAAACATTTTTAAAAGAAGTGTCTATATGTAGACCCTTTAAAAATTTCAAGTCTGGGTGTGTCTGTCTTCATGCTGACAGCCCCTGCTGCAGTGATGAAATAAATGCGTATTGTTTCTGCCCACCTCTGTAGTGTGTGATGCTGTGTCATGGAGCTAAAATAGGATTTTTCCAAGGAGATATCAGGCTGCTTATGGATGACCTCAAGGTGCTTCAGCCTACTATCTTTCCTGTGGTTCCAAGACTGCTGAACCGCATGTTTGACCGAGTAAGTTCCAGGTAGCAAAGTGTGGGGGGCAGAACGTTGGGCTCTGAGAGGCTCAGGTCTGAGTAGTGCTCAACCGTGAACCATCTGTGTGACCACAGACAAACCTTTTACTCCCACAGAACTGCAGTTTGCTCCTCTGTAAAATTAGAATACGTGTACTTCACAAAGTAAGGATTATTAGAGGAAACAGATGCACACACAAACCATAAGGTACAATACAGGTAGAAGGTGGGAGGTCATTTTATCTGTACAGTAGTCTTTGATCCTCTCATTTCTCATCTATAAAATAGGCTGTAACCTCCCTTCAGTGTTGCCTATCTCATAAAGTTGCTAACTGGATCACACAAAAATAATTACTAAATGATTTTATTAATTGTAAAACTCTGTGCACATATAAAATATTACTCAGCAACATGGAGAGATGCAGCAAAGCTGAGGCAGGGATGGAGTGGATAACAGCCCTCTGTGGTGGCACCACACAGTGGGGCAGTCATGTGTGGACCACACAGTGGGGCAGGACCACTTTTGATGGGATGGCGTTAACCCTCTTTACTTTGAGACAGGGTTCCTGTCATCTCTGAGACCCTTCTTATTTTTTAATCATTACTTAAAAATAATTTTGTATGTCTTTACTGAGATATAATTCCAGTACCAACACACAGTTCAATTATTTAAAGTGTATAATTCAAATTTAATGTTTTCACAACTTCTGCAAGCATTACCACAGTCAATTTTAGAACATTTTCATCATCATCACCTCTGAAAACCCCTTGACCTGCTCTGTACTTATCATCTGCAATGCTCCTACCTTCTTTACCCTTGAATTACTACTGTTACTACCCTTGAATTACTACTTTCATATTCAGAGAATTCTCTGTTATGGATTTCTGTATGCATGGAGTTATGTAATACATGTTCTTTTGTGAATGACTCCTTTCATTAGCTTGTTTTCCTGTAGGTAGCATGAATCAGTACTTCATTTCGTTTAATTGTCAAATCATAGTCCATTGTATTGAAGTAACATATATAGCCACTCATTCATTGGTCATTTGGCCATTCCCAGCTTTTGGCAGTTATGACAAATGGTGCAACAAATGCTTGTGTACAAGTTTCTGTGTAGACACATGTTCTCATCTCTCATGGATATGTGTCTAGGCATGGAATTGCTGGGTAGTAAGGGTACTGTGTGGTTAACTGTTAGAGCGAATGACAGATTGTTTTTCCGAAGCAGCTATACCATTTTACTTTCCCACTAGCAGTGTACAGGGTTCTAGTTTTTCACATCCTCACTAGCACTTGTTATTCTGGCTTTTTGGTTTTGGCTATTTTGTTGGGTGTGAAACCTTCTTATGTCTTGCCTCATTAGATTTTTGCACAAGCAAACACCACACTGAAGAGATGGCTGTTGGACTTTGCCTCCAAGAGAAAAGAAGCAGAGCTTCGCAGCGGCATCATCAGAAACAATAGTGTGTGGGATAAACTTATCTTCCACAAAATACAGGTACCTCACTCAGGTTTCAAGATTTTTATGAAGGCTACTGTTTTAAAAGAAAAATGAAGATCAGGGGAAGAATGACATGATTTTATCAGTTCTGGCACACATCTAAAAATTAAGGTCAAAACCATTCAATAAACCCTCTCAGACTCCAAGGTACATCTGGACAGTCTTTTAGCAACCCAGAGGAAGATTATTCAGAGTATTTTAGCCCTTATAATTCTTCACTTTGTTTAGATTTTCTGGAACAAGTGTGTCACTCCTGAGGTAAGATTATAAATGTGAGTGTTAAAGAATGTGTAATAATATGATGTCCCCTCAAATGCCAAAATGGTGGTTATTGCAACAAATCTACCCTACTCTTTGTCTAAGTCCCTAAAATACCTGTAGCAGAGGTGTTTGCCTATTTCTGTACTTGTGGAGAATGAAGGAGTAGCTCTGGGTGGAAATAGCACTCAAGTCCTGTGTTCCTGTTGTGAACATCTGTGAGTTCTCTGTCCCAAGTGTGAATTCTGCCTCTTTGCACCCATGGAAGAGCTGGTAGCTCATTAGATAAGCTTGGTCACTAGACACTGATGGGTCAGCATGGAATCCGAAGCACATGTCTTTGAGGAGCCGACTGCCTTGCCAATATGTAGTGCTCACTTTCTCCTTTTCTCTCTACCACTCAAGTCAAGCCTGGGTGGAAAAGTCCGATTGATGGTCACAGGAGCTGCACCTGTCTCCGCCACTGTGCTGACGTTCCTAAGAGCAGCCCTTGGCTGTCAGGTGAGCTACCCTTCACATCCCGGGGTTATCTCAGACTTTATGATACTGAGACTCCTTCTTTACATTTTTGGGTTTTTTAAATTGACAAATCAATAAAAAAACCTGACAAGTCAAAGTTGTATATATTTATGGTATACAAAATGGTGTTTTTAGTATGCGAATATACTATGTGATGGCTCAATAAAGCTAATGTATTACTTGATAGATTTCTTATTTTGCATGTAGTGAAAATGCTTAGAATCTATTCTCATAACAGTTTTCAAATTTATAAGACATTGCTATTAAGTATAGTCACCATGTTATACAATATAGATCACTTGAACTTATTCCTCTTAACTGAAATTTTATGTTCTTTGACCAGTCTTCCCTACCCACAATTTGTGTGTGTTTATGTTAGTGATTTTTAATTTTTCTTTGGAAGATACATCATTACTAGGTTTCTTGGAGAAGTAAGCATTTATGTATTTTACCATGGGCAGGGAAGATGTGTCTGTGTCCATCATTTGTGCACTCTAGGGTAAGGCACAAGCCATGCCTAAGGAATCAGGCATGCAGGTATGAGAATGGGTCGTAAGTGATAAGCCTACCCACAAAGCATTCTGAGAGCATGTTTTAAAGGGGACAAGGTGTGGCGGCAGATGGGACATGTGGGGTACACCATGAACTGACAAATCAGGTACACTCCCAGGTCAGTAGTAACCTATCATGTAGAAATATCCTGTGCTTATCCTTAAAAAGTTATAGAAAAAGCGAATCTAGGTGAAGGCTGGTGTTTCAGAATGAAGATTTGGTTGCATTTTGTGCCATTGAGTAAACAATATACAGAAAATTTGCAAAAGATTTCATAGTCAGTGATTACTCTGAAGGTAATGAAACTTAATTGTACATTTCCTGCAATAGCATGGCTGTCTCCCCTTAATAATGTCTCCTTTCTTGGTGCTCAGTTCTACGAAGGCTATGGACAGACAGAGTGCACGGCTGGCTGCTCCCTGAGTGTGCCTGGAGACTGGACAGCAGGTACGATTGGCAGGACAGCCATTTCTGAAACCGTCTTACTGGAATTTGGTGACTGGAATGATTGGGATTGGGTTAATAATTGACTGGCTCATTAGCCAATTTAAGGAAGTGATATGTCCTGAATAATTAGGACTTGGAGCAAACACCCTTGTAATCCAGGGAGCTGGATGGAAATTGCCCCCTGTGGCCAACTGAAATGGCATTTGGGGAATCTGACTATAATGGCAGGTGACAGTAAGGATTTGCCTGCATCCTAAGGAGAACATGTGAGAGAGGATGCCATTTATACCAGAGTGAGATTGTCTGGCCCAACAGAACTTGCAAGTAATTGGTTAGGGTCTTATCATTTGCTGGCCATTTTAATGCAAAAATTGTTATGAAATTTATACTATGTGCTGTGCTAGATAGGACTACTGGTAGGAATAAACACAAGCTCCCTTGTTCATAAGAAAAAAGGAGAAAAAAATAACATTAATAATTGCATACCCATCACAGATGAGGTTCCATGATGGGTGCTTAAGATGGACATTGTGTGACAGTGATCCTAGCATATTCCTGTGAAAAAACTGGGAGAGAAAATTAAATTGTTGCTTACATAGCATGTAAATACGGAGAAGAATTATACAGCATTATAGCTTTGAAACCAGGATTCTAACCTGAGTCTTGACTACAAGACTTTTAGGCTTTTCTCTCTGTGCTGTTGGTAGCATATTTGACACTACAATAAATAAAATTCCCTGACTTACCTAGTATGTACTACTGGTGCCATCTAGTAACATAAATTTTAGCAACTAGCACTACCTACTAATATAATTCTGGTAGGATTAATACTGACAGTCTGTGAGTCTTCTGGTTTAAGTTTAACCTCAGGTTCCTTAAAAATCTAGAGAATTTGAAATTGGGATCTTCACATGTTAAAATTATCAAAATGTAGGAATAATTATTTGCTATTCTTCTAAAATGTATTTAATATTAGTTATTTTTGGTTTTGGAAAAAGACAACCCAATCTTTTGACAGGAGAGTTAAGTTGACTCTGGAAATAAGCACTGTCGTACTTAATTAAGTCAATAAACTTAATTGTCAAACATCCATGGTTTAGGAAAGAAAGGCTGTATTGATCACAGACAGGTGGTATCATAGAGAATAATTAAGGTTTGCCAGAGCTGTTTGTGTATGTTCTGTCAGAGAGAATGGGGGCCCATGTATATGGGGGAAGGAGAGTAATAAGTAGGCTTAGTCTGACCCTAACCAGATAACCGTTTTAGACAGCATGCCTCTGGGGGTTTGTACTACCCTTTAAACTCAGCAGCTAAATTATTTATACTTAAAAAAATAGCCTCAAACTTAGAAAAGATCCCAAAAAGACTTTTGAATATTTTCATCTTGCTTCTAGGAAGACACTGTCTTAGACTATTTTACCATAGAGAAAATGGTTATAATTGCAGAGGCCAGAAGTTGATAACAGCTGTTTTTACAAGGAGGCTTGTTATAAAAAATTCTGTGGCCGGAGGATCTCACCAATCCAGCTAGGAATGATCATTCTCTTGTTTAATATACAGGCCACGTTGGTGCCCCAATGCCTTGCAATTTCATAAAACTTGTTGATGTGGAAGAAATGAATTACATGGCTGCCATGGGTGAGGGGGAGGTGAGTGAAACCCCGTCAGTCATTGACTCCAGTGGAATTTCCTGGAATAGCGGCCATTAAGAGTGGTTCGAGGGCCAGGGATTTAGCTCAGCAGCATAAGTGTCTGTCTGGCAAGCTCGAGGTCATGAGTTCAATCCCGGGTACTCAAAAAAATTACAAAATTTATTTTAAAAAGGGTGGTTCCAACACTGCTCTATACAGCTGCAGAGCTCGACTCTACCAGTGATCATGGAGTAAGACAGGCTCCATTTGTGTTTCACTCTCAAGAGGACTCACAGAAGACTCTAATGCTTGCTTTCTGCCAGACATGTTAGAGATTTGAGTCCCAGAGCATGATGCAAAGGCTGCAGTGTAGACCTAGGTCCTTATGGTCCATCTCCTGCCAGCTAATTGTCTTTGAGCCTCTGTCTCCTGGGTGGGAGGCCCAGTTCACTTAAAAGTGATTTCATGCCCTCTGGAGCTTTCTGGCAGGTTTGAGCTAGAACCTAGGGCAAGCATTATCCCTACAGTTTGCAGCTGAGACAAGAAAGAAAGGGAAGTGGGGCATTAGCATTGACTCAAAGATCTGTGGGGGGCTCTTGTTACTCCCTTGCGATCATGGAATTGGGGGCTTTTAGCTAAAGATTGGCACGTACACACAGACATCAGTACCCCCGTTTTCTTTGGAGGATCCCCAGTAAAAACTGTTAACAGATCCTTTTTTTTTTTTTAAGGTATGTGTGAAAGGGCCAAATGTATTTAAGGGCTACTTGAAGGACCCAGCAAAAACAGCAGAAGCCTTGGATAAAGATGGCTGGTTACACACAGGGGACATTGGAAAATGGCTACCAGTAAGTTGTTGCCAGTTTTGTTCCACTGCAGGGGAGAAAAATCCTATTCATTGCTCAGCTGCTATGTGGCAGGAGTAGCCTAAATTTTCTCTTTCCCTTTTTCCTTCCTGAATGGACAGTTGATTGTTCTATTTCCTACAGACAACTTGATATCCTTAGCATACTTGTTTTGTCTTGAACTGTAGCAAATTTGTTTTAATGCTTAACATCAACTCCAGCTGCTCTTTCTCATTTGAAATCCAAGAGATTGTGGATTTTTACAATATTGATGCTATTCTTTGCTGCTGGGGCTGGCTGGGATTTCCAGTTACCATGTGAGACGATTGGCCCTTCCTGAAGAGCCTGGCACACCCTCCCTCCTCAGCACTCACAAAGGAATCTGAAATTCCACCTTTGTATAGTTTTTGAAGCCTTACTCTGTGCAGGCCTGGTGGAAGGTCTGTGCCATGTTCTCACAGAAGCTGACTTACTTGGTGAACCAGATATGGGGGAACCTCATTCAGCAGGGGGCTGAATAAGGCATACAAAAATAAAGGAAGCAAACACTGCTAGTGACGGGTGGTGCCAGGTGGTGAAGCAAGAGTGGGCATGGGCCTGGAGTCCCTTCATTTATCTCCATACACAGTTGAATGGCCCTTGAGCAAGTTACTAAATCTCTGTAAGCCTTAGTTTCCTTCTCTGAAAAAGGGGACAATACCCCCCTCTGCAAGATGTTAGTATCAAAGGATAACATGTAGCAAATACCTTGCACTGTGTTATGATTGATACTGTACAGGCACCCCCTCACAGCCCCTTCCTCTCTCAACAACAGAATGGTACACTGAAGATTATTGACAGGAAAAAGCACATATTTAAACTGGCACAAGGAGAATACATAGCACCTGAGAAGATTGAAAACATCTACGTGCGGAGTGAACCTGTGGCCCAGGTGTTTGTCCACGGAGAAAGCTTGCAGGTGTGTTAGAAATTTGCAGGTTGAGGATGTGATGTTCAGCATTGACCATGCCTTGTCCTTCAGGGACTTAGGTGTAATTGGCAGTTTCAGATGAATGAACATTGACTTTCATGTCTGACCTGTTAGTCATTGAGTCACTGTTGGTTTTTGATACTTAGCATTTCCTACCCAGATTTTTTTCTTTTTGATTTCTAAATTTTAATTTTGATTAGAGTGGTTTGGTTATACCAGTGCTGACCAGATAGATATTGGGAGGTGGATAATACAATATATACTTCTAATTTAATATGTAAGAAAAATATGAATTATAAGCAAGTTTAAAGTTTTAAAAATATTAAACTCAGATCATTTATGATCTGCTCCTAAGTAATTTTAAGCAAACTGTAGTTGTGAGCTAAGCATATTCAAAGTTGAAAATTAAAACAAATTTTGCAATAAAGTATAAATTTGCCAAAATGTTGGCCAGGTGGTAGCAAGAAAGAGAAGAAGGGGTCTGGTTCCCTGAAAGTTAACATTTTGGCAGATGGTGAAATTTGAAAATTATTTCAGAAGAATTTTTTCCTATGAGAAAGTGAACCTGTTTTTTAAGGTTATACTTATTTTTATTTGATCTAGAACCTTACCATGCTTTTTATTTTTGTTTATTACTAAGTTATAAAGATTTCAGTACTAGAGAGATTTTTAAAATGACTAAATTTTTCCTTCTATTTTTTCTAAAGCAAGTAGCTGATGCCTATCACTTTGCTTATTTGATCTTGTTTTAGTTTTTAAATGCCTCTATAAAAGTATACATGGAAGTAAGTTAGAATTAGGGTTTTGTTGGATTTTGATTTCTAGTAGTTCTTAAAAACTTTAACTGCAACATTCCTGATGTCATGTGTACTCCAGAACCAGGGATTCTGCACCTGTGCTCTGGGAGCTCCTGGGGGGTTGGAGGAGTAGAAGCAGGAGTGTGTTCTCAGGAAAGGACCCATCGGACTCTCCAGGGGGTCTGTGACCTGGAAAAATGAAGGACCTCTACTTGAGAGCACTTGGAGTAGTTCACTGTAATAACTCACTGTCTGTGTTAAAGGCATTTCTCATAGCAATTGTGGTACCAGATGCTGAGAGCTTAGCTTCCTGGGCCAGAAAGAGAGGCTTTGAAGGATCCTTTCAGGAGCTGTGCAGAAACAAGGTAAGGCTCTGAAGTGTCCAGTCCATCCTCTGTCCACTTTAGGTCAAGTGTACTTATGGCTGTGCAGGCACCTTTGACAGGAATCTGATGTTTTTCTTATCTTACTAGGATGTCAAAAAAGCTATCCTAGAAGATATGGTGAGAATTGGGAAAGATTCTGGCCTGAAATCATTTGAACAGGTATGATTTTTATTAATTAAAGTGCATGAATTTCTGTAAAATAAATTTTTGGATTGAAGATTTTTTACAAGGTGATAATAGAGGAGGATGAGGTAACATAAAGTAATACATGAGAATGAGTAACAGAGTGTTCAATAGGGGAGAGTTTTTTGGCTTACGGGTGTGATCCACCTTTTCCAGTCTAAGATACAACTGAATTCTGTCCCAATGGGACAGATACCTGTCCTTTTTTGAGAAAGCACAGCCTGGCTGAAAAGTGAAAGGTTGCATTGGATTCCTGGAAGGGCCTTCATCCCCTCCAGGGACTCCTGTCCCTTTAGACATTTTAGGTTGCATTGCATCTCTTTCGTCTTCTCGTTTCCTCTAACAGCCTTGTTTGTTTGCAGGTCAGAGGCATTGCTCTGCACCCTGAATTATTTTCTGTTGACAATGGCCTTCTGACCCCAACGATGAAGGCAAAAAGGCCAGAGCTACGGAACTATTTCAGGTCACAGATAGACGAACTATATTCCACCATCAAGGTGTAATGTGAGGAAGAAAGCTCCAAAGAGATGGCATACCTCCACAGCCCCTTCCTCCCCTGATGGCCTTCATGTTGGGAACTGCAGCAAGCATAGGGAAGGAAACGTCCGCGTTTGACTTGTCCATTCAAGGTCTTGTCATAGGATTATTAGAGGAAATGGAACACTGCCTTACAGTCACCTCGTATTGCAGACCATATTCATGGTGATATACAATTTCCAAAATGAGCCTTAAAATTGTAAAGGGGAAACTATAAAAGTGCTAAGTTATTTGAGACTTCCTCAGTAATAAGGTGGGTGTTAAAACTTCTGTCTCCCTGTTTTTCTAACCAAGGGGTTAGGACTCTGCTGTTTCTGAGATGTCTGCTACTTGCTGCAAATTCTGCAGCTGTCTGCTGCTCTGAAGAGTACAATGCACTGGAGGGAAGCTGTTCCTTTAGAAGCAAGAACATCTGTCCTAGCTGGAGAATATCACAAGTGGACCAGAGATTTTTTTTTTAATCCCTGCCGCCTTCCCTTTACCATCTCATGTGCACTCAATAAACCCTTCTGATGTAAGGGTTCAAAACAATCCCCTCCTGTTGTTCCTCGTGGGGCATAAGGTTCCCGATAAACCAAAGGACTGGTCTACCTTGGAGCAATGCGGGTGCTGAGTCTCGAAAGAATGGCGGCTCATCAGAGCAAATGGCTTCTCATCGAGCAGCGGGCTGCTGTCATACTCTCCTCCACACCTGGTTCCTCCATCCTTCCCAGGGGTTATAAAGAAAACCTGCCTTAGTCTCTGCAGTGAAGACAGCATTTCAAGAAAGAATTACCTGGAATCAGCCAACCATGCTCAACTGTGATGCCTGAAGAGCTGTCCACTTGACTTCCCTGAACCACTCACTGTTTATAATGGCCAATGGACTTTTCATGTGGTTTTCATATCAGCTGATAATGTGGTGATTAACTTGCTTTTTGCCCCCCAAATAAACTCTCAGGCAAAGCATGTCTTCATATATATTAAGGGAACAGTTGTACTTGGGTAATTATTGAAATGGAGAGTAACAAGCAAAATGTTCTTATATCACGATACTACCTGATCTTTGTGAAATAGATTTGACAAGCCAAAATTCTAGGGTGTAGAAATCTGGAAAAATCATTTCCTGAGATTAGCTTCTTAAGGGATTTTTTAAAAGTTAATTTGGGAAATTAACAGCATTTCACTTTATTGCAAGTCTTTGCCACATTTGACTGAATCGAGCTGTCATTTACACATTTAAAGCCACTGTGGTTGGATATGTGAGAGTACGTGTGTTATACAAGCACAACAGGGTTTGCACTAAGAATTGTCATTGTAACAACACTATTGGGTAGCCTAACTTCATATGTGTATTCTTAATTGCACAAAAAGTCAGTAATTTGTCACATTGGGGTTTTGAATGTTTGCTTTCAGTGTTGCTGTTTCTATGTTTTATAAACCAAAAGAGAATTTCCAAAAACAATGAAGGAAACCAAAATAAATATTTCTGCATTTGGAGCGAGTGAAGCATCTCTTTGAAGTTTTAACATTTAACAACCCGTGGTCCGTACAAGCAAAGAATGAGAATGGGCCTTCAGTCTCCTCCAGTCCCTCCTGCATACTTACTTTCCTTTTTAGTTGCTCTCCATTACTTCCAGGCATTCCCCGACTCTGTCACCAGGTTACCTGTGGCAAAGACATAATGTACTGCAGAGAAGAAATTTGTGGTGCAAGTAATAATGGGTATTCGTGGAAGTGGAACTTCTTTGTTAGAAATCTACAATTCCAGGAGACATTGTAATAGTGGTTCCATGCTGGGTTTAATTCTCCTATATTTTAGTAACTCTCTTGCTGTGGAACTGTTTTTTAGTGCATATTTGTCATACATATTGATCACATTCATCATGGGAATTTTGTACCTATATAAATTCTTCTTTTTTTCTGATTGTCCTCTCTCTTCAGCTCATCTCCCCCCCCCATTTATACAAGCATTATTTCCATTTTTCCCTTCTGTTCTTTTTTTTCCCTTTTCCTTTGCCCCTCCCTCTCCCTCGTTCCCCTTCCCCCTTGAAAATATTCTTCATGTTCCAGTATCCTCTATTATGCTCCTCATTTATCCTTTGGATTTCTCACACAAGACAGACGATGTGACCTTTAAACTTGTATGTCTGATTTATTTCACTTAAGATTATGGTCTCCAGGCGCATCCATTTTCCTACCAATGCTTCAAATTTATGTTTGTTTATGACAGAGTCGTACTCAACTGTATATAAATACTGCATTTTCTTTTATCTGTTCATCTTTTAATGGGCATGTGGACTTTTTCCAAGATTTAACTATTATAAATTGAGCTGCTATAAACATGGAGTATACTGGATCAGATGGAACCTTTAGTTTTTTAAAGAATCTCCATACTGATTTCCACAGTGGTTGCACCAGTCTGCATACCCATCAACAGTGGAGAAGGGTTCCTTTTTCCTCATAGCCTCACCAGCATTTGCTGTTGGTTGATTTCTTGATGGTTGTCAATTTTTCTGGAGTGTAATGGAATCTCAGTGTTGTTTTAATTTGCATTTCTCTGTGGAACTATTTTAGGTGTCTCATTTATAGTAGTCCCTTTTTCCCTTTTTGTCTTCCTCTATCCCTACCTTACTTCCGGTGTTACCATTTTAAAGATTATCTTTTCTGCAGGTATTAGTTAACTCCTAATTTTTTTCCAATCCCATTGGTTCAAATCTATCTTCCCCTGTCCCTTAAGTTTTATGTTTTGTGTGTTTTATGTTTGTTTACTTCCCCTAAAACAACAGCCCTGTGCCTACCTCTTATTAGGCTTGTCTTACTCCGTTGTTTTTGTTTGTTTCATAACAAAATATTGAAGAATGAGTAATTAGAAAAAAATAAAGTTTATTTTAGCTCATGGTTGTGGAGGCTGGGAAGTCCAAGAACATGACACTGGCACCTGGTGAAGGTCTTTGTGTTGGTGGGGACTCTGCAGAGTCCCAAAGAGTACAGAGCATCACAATTCAGGAGAACTTGGCTTTTATAACATACCCACTCTTGTGATATCTAATGCCCTCCCCCGATAACCTATTAATATACAACGACTTAGCCCATTTGTCACAGCAGAGCCCCATGGCCCAGCTGCTTCTCAAAGGCCCCATCTCCAAATGTCACTAACGTAGAACCTTGGGGATTAAATTGCAACACATGAGTTCTGGAGGACATTCAGACTATAGCAAAGTTCTTAGTTCATTCTACCTTTTTTAGTTTTTAAAATTCTTATTTTGTCTTACTTTTTCTTCCTTACCCTGGCTGAAGTATGAGGTTCTTGAGAGAAGGAATCCCCTGTCTTTTTCCTCCATTAGCACTGAACACAGGGCATAAAAACATAGATGATTATTGAATAAACCTTTTGGATAAATACTTGAAGTAGAACCGAGGTCCTCTTGCAATGAGGCTTATAATAAATACTGGATAATAGTTTTATTATGGTGAAATACAGTTAACACCTTGGGAGTATATGGTTCAGTGGGGGTGAATATTCATATTCTTGGGCTCTGGACACCATTATCCATCCACAAAACTCTTCATCTTGTAAAACAGGAACTTTGTAACCATTAAGCAATCGTTACATTAGTTTATTCTTCCATCTTGCCTCACTTCAGCCCCTGACAGCTGTTAATCTATTTTATGACTCTAAAATGTGTGTGTGTGTGGTACTGGGGATTGAACCCAAGGCCATCGCACTGAGTTACATCCCTAGCTCTCTTACATTTTTTATTTTGAGGTAGGATCTTGCTAAATAACCTGTGCTGGGTTTGAATTTGTGATCCTTCTGCCTCGACCTTCCGGAGTGCTGGGATTAGAGGCACGCAGCACCATACCTGGCTGTGTCTGAGTCTGATTTACATCTTGGGTGGAGTCTGAGGCAGGACACCCATGTGGCATGGGCAAATCCAGCAATGGCAGCCCTGCTGCCCTTAGCACTCCCCTCAGGCCCCTCCCTGCAGGCTCCAGTTAGGGCACACCCTCATTTTATATCTAAACTCCGCAAAGCAGTGCTTTTAAGTATATTTGGCATTTTGTAAATATTTTTGCCTTTCTCCCTGTCCTTATGTTTACTTAGAATAATAACTAAAAAGACCTAAGCATTGACAGGTGCCAGGAACATTTTATGTTTATAACATTTTGTGCCAGTTTTCTGCCTTCATCTCCAGTTTCCATGTGAGGAAACTGAAGCACAATGTGATTCGGTCCATGGCTCACTCCCCTAGACAGAACGGAGCTGCCACCAGACCTCCAAACACTGAACTCTGAGCCCAGGCTGTGGATCACTGCTCCTTCTTGTCTGCCTTTGGCAATGAACTTCGTGATCAGATAAGGACTGCTCCATGCCAGCGGTTCTACCTTTAAGCTTTGGTGCACATGCTTTTGATTTTATCTAATGACTTGTGTCATACCATGGCTAACAGCAGACGGAGGTAGCTCTTGTAACCGAAGACCCTGGAGCATAGTGACATGCTGTTGGGGAACAACTGTCATGTGGGAATGTGGAAGGGTAGAACCATAGTGAAGGGAGGAATGGGCCTGCAATAAAACTCTTCTGTTGAAGTGGAAGAGAAAATGGAAAGTCGGAAAAGATGGGCCAGACACAGGTACAGCTGAGGCAGTTGGGTAGAAAGATGAGGAGGCTTTCGTTGAAATGCTTCGTTTTTTACTTTAGTGTTATCTCCTTTTTATGATTGAGAAAAAAGACTGGGAGAGAACCACTAACTTCTCCAAAGCCAGACATCTAGTAAGAGGCTATGCTGGGTCTTCTGACTCCAAACCTCTCCACACCTGGATCACTTGCTTTATTGTCCCTTCCCTCCCACATGTGACACCTAGGACCTTAAGCATGCCAAGTGCCCTGTCACTATTGAATGTTTTCTTAATTCATGAATGCTCACTCAGTCCTCAGTAAAGCTAAACTTTTGTAAATGTTCCTGCTCGCAGCTTTAATTTTAATTTGCTATAAGGTGAAGGAAGCTAAATGCCACAGACTTGTTTCCTTTTTGTTTTCCCCTACATTTCCAGCTGGTGTTTTTCTCTGCAGCAAAAGCAAAGAGAAGAGGGCTAGCCTGCCAGAGGTGCTGGTGCCAAGCAGGTGGGCAGGGGACCGAGGAGCCGGCAGCACCTTGGAGGTGAGGGCTTCAGACCAGTAGACTGGGCAGGCTGGAGCATCCTTCGCGTTCTTTACCGTCTGGTCCCTCTTTGTTCATTATGGAAAGGGGCTGAGTCTGACTGGAGGGAACTCACCCACTTCAGGTTCCCAGGCACAGAGGCAACTCTTCAACTCTTTGTCAGCGAAGCAAAGCTGAGAAACCTCTACTCCAGCTCAGCCTGGAACACGCATGCTGAGATCCCAAAAGGTCACCTCCTAGCACTCCCATCCCAGCCCAAACTAGGCTTCCTTTCACTGCTGTATCCCTGACTAGATACACAAATATTAAACTCACTTCTTCACTTGGCAGGGACAGTTGGGAAACTGGCTGCCTTATTTCTAACATATTTTTGGGCTTAAGAAAAAAAAACAATTTTTCCCTTTGAATTCTTAACCCCTTTCCATCATTGATTCACTCAAACAGAAGCCTTGCTAGATGAATTTTGCTTCCAGTCTTCTTGAGGTGCTGTTCTTGGACTCTGTTCTTGGCCTGAAGCAGGATTCTTCTTTTTTCCACACATATATTTTGCATAGAAGTTCTTATCCACTCTTTTTGGTTGAGATTCTTAGCAGAGGAACAGGAATGGTCTTGACTGTCAGATTTCTCTGACCAAAGCTGTCCATGCTCAGTAATACTGAAGTTCCCCCAGGAATCCCAGCAGGCTTCCTGCCTTGTATGTGGCTTGTGAAACCCCACAGGTGAATAACTGCAGCACCAGTACCCTGCTGCAGCACCAATAGGACATGCGTCACATGTGTGCAAACCAGTTTGCTCACATTCTGTTAGGCAACCTGTGCCGACAGAGGGACTCTAGTGTTTGAGTCTCTGGGCTTCCCACACCCACAGATACTGCCTTCTCCACCCTGTGGCACTCCCTGCCAGCTCGTCAGCCTACCCATTCTCAGTTGCAAGAGGGCCATGCATTTAGGTGAAATTCCAGGGCTGGTCCAGGCAGCCCCAGCTACCAGGTCCTGCTGATGCTTCTCTGTTGTCTATGAAGTTGCCACTTCCCTCTGCCCCTTGTACGCAATGCCCAATCCAGACAAAGGCCATGTCTTTCCAGGACAATTGCACTAGCCCCTTCGCTGTCCACCTTGTCTCCTGGATAAGTCTCTGCTAACTCACCCACTCTGCAGCAAGAATGATTTCCCTAAACCACAGGTCTAATCATTACGCAGGCCTGCTTAATGCTTTCAGAGCCTTCCTATTTTTCTCCAGTGTGAACGGCTTGATGTAGTCAGAGAATTTCTCAAATTTTATAGTGAAAGAGGAGCTTAAAATAGCCCAAGGAGCTCAAAATACAGGCTCTGGTTAAACAAATCTGGAACGGGGCCTGCAGTTCTGCCTTTCTAACAAGCTCCAGGAGATGCCAAGCTGCTGGCAGTGGTACGACACACACAGTTATAGTGGTCCCTTATGCTAAGTGGCAAGGTCAAAGGAGTCACCAGTGCTGACTGTGCAGTACATGACAGCAGCCAAAGGGCGGGGGAGCTGTGTCCTCCTAGAGAAAGTTCTATGGGGAAGGATTCTGCATCGCCTGGGAATCTGTCTATGCGGTGATGTCTGTGGATGGTGCCCCTGGCTGTTTCACTATGCCATTGTTGGCTGAACAGAAAGTTACTGAGGTAAGGACACTGGCTTCCCAGGACCCTTGGAACAGGACCAGCCTTATAAAACTTGTTAGAGTGACCAAGGTCAGTAAGAAGGTGAACATTTTTTTCAGAAAGTTCTTTTGTGACTGCAGCTTAGGGAAGCCTTATAGCAACATTTCTCTACTGCAGGTTTGTTTTCCTTTCCCTATTTTCCCTCTTCTTCCATTTTCCCTAAGACATTCTTTTCCTGTCCTTTTTTCTCCCTGCTTGTGTGCTCATTTGGTCCTTTTACATCAGTTTGAATCATAATGAAATTACTTCCTAAGCAGGTTGGAAGCCTGGATTTCACTAGAATGCTCTTGCCAGGATTCCAGCACCAGCAGCTCCTGCTCCTAGCCCTTCAGGGAGCTGGGAATGGAATCTGAAGCATGTGACTTTGTGTGGTCATGATGAACTGGTCAGACCTAGTTAGCTGTGTGATCTCAGCTTGGCTAGGAACAGTGCCAGTTATGTCTGGAAAAAGTAGGACGACATTAGTTACAGAGCAAGTAAGTTTAGTCACCTGATAAGAAAGCCATGAAACTGCTGAAAAGTATGCGACATAGGAAAGAGTCTAATGGCACTACAGTTTGCTACAATGGAAAAACCTTTCTGCCCGCCAACTTTCACCCAATAGTGCTTCTGTTCTGGTTCTTATTTCCTCTTAAAGGGAACATCCAAGAGAAAATCCCCTTTCCTTCCTCTCCTTGCCCTCTTGGGACATTTCTATTTGTTTTTGCAGTGTCATAGTCACAGATGTTTGAGCAGTTGGTCTGTTTAAAACAGATAACAATTTTAGTTTATTAGACTGTGAGTTTAGTGAGACATTCTTGTTTACTCAGTATTTATAAGTGCTGTCACAAAGGAAATAACAAAGTAGGAATACTTGAGCAATAAAGTCTTTTTCTCTCTACAATAAAAAATCACACTGTTTGCTTTAAGAGAAATTTATAGGAAAAGACTTGATAAATTATGGATGAATAGAATTCATGTGAAGGGGACAAACAAGCTAAGGAAGACAGTTAAAACATTTGTTAATAATCTTAAACTGACTTTGAATCAACATTTACAACATCTGAAAATGAGTAGCTTAGCTGTATTTATATTTTCACCTCCACTCTCTTTCTTTACCTGCCCTCTGGTGGACAGAGTGATGAACAGAAAATTTAACAGAAGCTTGCTAGGCAAAAGCAGAAGCAGAAGCAGGCAGCAGAGCTATTCCTCCTATATAACTTCTGTAGCACTGACCTCTCATCTTCATGATACTCCTATAAGATAAATAATAATACCCTCCTTTAAACATCAAGCTAATAATTCCCAAATATGCAACTAATACATTAACCAACTCCACAGGCAAGATGCATTTCTTTAGGGAAGTGTCCATCCTACCCAGTCAATTTACCCCAAGTACCCTAGAAGTTTTGTAGTTCATTATTTTTTATAGTTTGTATTATAATAGCAATAGGCATTTTCCCTCCTTTCCTAAACATAAAAACATTTTATATAACTTAAGGACCCACTACCCAGGTGTCCTCCAGTGTCTTATAGTGACCTCTTCTTAGGTATGTCTGAGGTTCCTCGGCAGTTGCTCACCTTGCTCTAGGACACCTTCTGTCTTCAGCCTCCTCCCTATACCATGCATCCTCGCCTCCTGAACAGTATCCTTCCTCCTTCAACGTCCACCCACCCACACCCACACAAGGCTGGTGAGCTCCGCAAACATTTGCAGGTGGAAATGACATTCCATTTCCATTAACACTGGTGGAAAGAGCCCCAAGCAGCATAGATGCCAACACAGGAAACTCTGGCTGTGGCTTCTCAATACAGTAACTGCCATTCTCCTTGTGGAGAGATTCTCATTGGCTGGATCCTCCCAGAACTGGAGCTTCTCCTGTCTGCTGTGCCTCACCTCCTCCCTCCACGGCCCCATCTGGCCCCTGGCCAGCCTGCAGCCCCCAAATAACATTCTGGCTTTTTGATGAGCCTTTTTGTTACCCTCTCCCCACCCTAAACTAAGTTCTACACCTGGCTTTACCTTCTCTGAAGCTCATGAAGGTGATCTGTCTCCATCCTCAACAATACATACAACCAACAGAAACCTTGACATTATTATTCTAGACCAAATGCTTGTGGATGAGTCTCACATCTCAGCATCTGGCATTGCTCTTGCTCTGCCAGAGCAAGCTGGGAGTCTTATGTTCCAGGATTGACTTGCTTCATCATGATGTTATCACCTTGGAGATCCTGGAATATTCCTTCCCTGTGAAACCCCTTCACCAACTTGGGAATTCCCATGATACTTCGCTAGTCTAACTGAGGAGCTGCATGATGGGCTGCAACAAAGGTGAGTTTGGGTGTTAGAATACTTGGCTTGGAATTCTGGTCTCCCTGTGACTAGCTACAACTAGAGCAAGATTCTGTAATGTAGTTTCTTTGTCTATCTCCAAAGCATCTATTTCCCACTTTCCCAATTTTCAGCCCTTCCCCTCCCTGACACCCTACTGCCATTCCAGTAAGAATCTATGTTGTTCTAAAAGGTTGGGTAGATTCCCTTTCCCTGGCCACAGAGATAAGTTAGGAGTAGGGTAACGTTATGTGTTGATGTGGCTAGCCTACAATGCCCTACTATTTAGTTAAATGCCAGTCTAGATATTACATTGGAAGGTATTTTATAGATGTAATCAATATTTAAATCAGTAGTGTCTTAGTTACTCTTCTGGTTGCTGAGATAAAATACCTAACACTTAGGGTTAAAGGGGGAAAGGTTTATTTAGCTCACAGTTTGCAGAGGTTTCAATTCGTAGTTGGCTGGCTCCAGGGCAGGGTGGCTCATGGCAGAGGGGCAACCATTCATGGTGGTGGAAGACAGCAAAAGCATCAAGAGGAAGCAGACAGCCAAGCCTCTTTCTGTGCCTTATAATGTATCCAGTCTACCAAGATTTGGGTGGTGCCCATCAAATCAGTGAACTGATACAGCAGTTACCACCCTTAATACCAGCACAATTTAACCCCAGCATTTCACTATGAATCAATCACACATTCGAGATTCAGCCACTGCGGAAAAACTCTGACCACATGAGGCTCTGGCAGGACATCTAGACACAAACCATAACAGCAGACTTTGAGTTAAACAGATTACCCTTATTATTATGCAGGTATCGTTCATCCAATCAGTTGAAAGTCTTAATAGAAGAGTCTGAGGTTTCCTAAAGAAGGGGTGCACTCAAGCTTGCAGGGTAGAAACCATACCTCACTTTCTAGCCTATTGCTCTAGGGGCTTGGACTCAAAGCTGCAACATCAGTTTTTAGCTGTATTCTAGCTTGCTGGCTTGCCTATGGATTTTGCCAGACTTCTCAATTGTGAGACAGTTCCTTAAAACAATCAACTTCTGTCTCCTGCTTGCCACATATACTGGCTCTGTTTCCCTGGACAACGCTGACTAATGCAGGTAGGTGTCAGGCCGTTCTCTGGGAATGCTGGCACATACCTAGGTTCTCTTGCTGAGTGTTAGAATTCAGAGATGAGACTTGGAATGGTTGGTTGGTGCAAGCTCTGGCCCTAAGTCCTGAAATGTAGGGCAGGGCCACCACATGCTACCAATGGGCCTGTTCTTTAGTGTCCTCATATGGAAAGTGGAATCATAGTACCTGCCAAACAGTGTTATTGAGAGTATTAAATGAGTTACTAGATCTAAATGCTCATAACAATGCCTGATAATAAAACACTCAGAAAATCCAATAGAGGATGATAACTAGAGAACCTGCCTGAGAGAAAAAAATGACATACAAAGGTTAAAAAAAAAAATGGACTGTGAGCCCTGCTGGCTTCTCCAACTGACCTTAACACTCATTCTACCTCTGGACGTTTGCATAACATGTGCTCATAAATTCCTTCTATTACTTCAAACTGTTAGGGTTGAGCTTTTGCTACTTTTCCCCCAAAGTGCTGAATTCGGTCCTGTCTTAACAGTAGAATCATTTCTTTTTTCAGAGTTGCAGGAACAAAAGGTTTGACTACACCCAATTTCCCAGAAAATGGAGCTAGTATCCACCCCCTCCTATAGGGTGACAACTTTCACTGGCTCCAGGAATCTTGCTGAACCCTTCATTAGGGAACTTCCTACAGTACCTCAAAGGTGATTTACTCTTTTACGGTGGTTACACAAATGGTTTCTAAGTAGAGTGAACCCAGATTTCATTGAAGGGGAAACAGGAATGACCTACAAAAGAGACTCTGGTCTACGCAAAGGAAATGCAAATTAGAAACAACAGAATATCATTTCAACTTACTAAATAGGTAAAAATGTAAAAGTCTTAAAAAAAATCTAAATATTGACAGTATGTGGGACCAAGGGAACTTCTAGTGGGGTATAAACTGAACAGTCTATAAAACAAAATACAAAATTTGGCATTATCATGCAAAGTTGAAAATATTTATGATAGCAATAATATCACTACTGACTGTCCCAAGAGCAACTGGTAGACATGTGCCCTGTAAGATACGTGCAAACATGTTTAGTGCTGCACTGCTGGTAATAGCAAAAGACCAAAATAATCCATATATCCATGCAAAAGAATAAAAAACAAAATGCGATATACAATATTTACTTAATGCATCCCAAGGGCAGTTAAAATGAATGAATTACAGATGCATGCAGATGGTAATACAATGTGGATCTTAGCTTTGAGTAAGGAAAAGCACTTGTAGAATATCTATCAAATATCATTATAAAACTTTTAGAAATATCTCATAATTATTTAGGGAGATAACAAGGTAGAAAAGCATAGAAACATAAAATCAGAAGGGTAGTTACAGGGGCTGGGGATTTAGCTCAGTGGCATGAGCATCTGCCATGTAAGTACTCAGTTGTGAGTTCAATCCCTGGTACCGATTTAAAAAAAAAAGAAAAGACTAGTAATAGCTAGGAAGAAAAAGGACCATTCAGACGGGTGCCCAAGACTTATATATAATGATTATGTCCCGAATTTGTGGTGGTTTTATGAGTTTGTTTTAATCTTTACATTACATGGTAATTCTTCTGTGTGCATGAAACGTTATTTACTTTTTAACTGTGGTAAGGTATATATAAAACTTAGCATTTGTCTTGTGTTCTCTTTGAGTGTTATAATTTCAGCTCTTACATTCAGACCTTTGATCTATTTTGAGTTAATTTCCTTGTAGGCTTTAAATAAGTGTTCAGTTCTTTTGTCTGGAATACTTTTTGGGGTTGTTTTGTTTTGTATTTTAAGATAGTCTCTCGCTAAGTCGCTCAGGCTGGACTTGAACTTGTGACCCTTATCCTGCCTCAGCCTCCCAGAATGCTTACAAGTTTAAACACACAATAAAGAAAAGAAAATATAGAATTGACTGTCCTCGTTTGCCAATGAAAATATTGAAACAGAGGTAAAACAACATAGCTCATACAATTTAAAAAGAACCAGAGAGAGTGCTCGCTTCTGCAGCACATATACTAAAACTGGAAAGACGAAACAACCAGAGACAAAAGCCGGAATCCACTCGATCTCGCACAATACAGCGCTGGACCACCGCGCCAGAACTTCCTCAGTAGTCGGCTACCACTCAAGAGTTCTGTCTCCGCCCACGCGGCCTCAAACCTTTGGCGCTCTAAAAACCTGGGGCGGAGTCCAGGCAGGCGGGAAAGCCCTGTCAGCGACTGATTGCGAGGCGTGGACTCCCGCTCCGCTGTGATCAATAATCCCATCCCGGTTTTCTCTCACACTCTGGGCCGGGGAGGAGTCTAGGACTAAGGAGTCCGGAAAAGGGGCGGTGGGGAGGGTGTTGCGGAGAGCGCCCGAGGAGTGGGTTCTGATTGGCTCCCCTGAGCAGCGCGGGGCTTGGCGGGAGTTTTGTGACCGCGTCGGCGCCTAGAGCCTCGCGATGGCTCTGCGGTGGCGGGTGCGGTCCCCAGGCCGTGCGGGGTAAGTGCTACCCACTCGCAGAACGCTGGGCCAGGACCAACTTTATCTTCTCCTTCTCCTCCGCAGTCTGTGCCGCCCGGAGCTGCTGTAATGGGGCTAGGAAGAGACCCAGTGCGATAGGACTAGCCTGAGGATGACAGCATAGGCGAGGACATCTAGTGTTAGTGTGCGCTGTGGATAAGTCTCAGAATAGCTTGAAACAAAGCATTCCGCAGATTCTGAATAAGTGCTTTCTAATCGCCAGGCATTACATCTTGGAGAAGTTTACATTGGCTGGTTATTAGTGCTCTCACTTTTAAGACCCCGGGTTTTTTTTTTTATTTTTTTCGTTTATTTGTTTTTCTTTGTTTTGTTTTTGGCACTAGAAACCACTGACAGAAAGCTGAACCCGATGTCTTTCTAGGGGTGCAATGGGGTTGACCTTCAGTTCGTAGGGTCTTCTTAATGGGCATTCCAGGATGGGCTAGGAATCTTACTGCTATGAAAAAGAGCCATGCCTTTAAAAATAGTTTGCAGCCTCCGCTTTGAAAGTCTGCACCAGTTGGCCTGTGCCCGCCTGGCAGTGTCTGAAGCACACCCAGAGCTGGAGCCACGACCTGCCTGGGAAATTGAGGTGTGCTGCAGGGCATTGCGACCCCGCCCCTGTGATTAAGAAGAGATGAGTTTCTTGTGGCCGGGAATACTGCCTGGAGAAGGCAGTGTTTGTAGATGTGAGGAGAGAGTGGAGAGCTACAGCAGGACACAGCGGGGCTTGGTGGGGACACCAGACTAGACCTGTGGCCAATGGGTAAGAGGACGGGAAAAGATTGTAACAGCCTCGCGAGTCATATGAAGAGAGTTAAACTTTATCTGATAGGCCAGTGGTTTTTGTTCTTATTTTGAACTTTTTAAATTTTTATTTTTACATTTTTGGGTTTGAGACTTATGAAATGTTTTCATCCTTTTCCTCTAAAATGCACTAGTGGACATGCAACAAGAGTTTATGCTTATCACAAAAGTTTCCTCACCTGGGCTCCATCCTAAAGCAGGAAAGATGGTTGACTAGTTTTGAGCACAGACAGCTGGAAAGAGTTTAGATTAAGAAGCTGATACCATATAATTTCTAGTCCTGTTTATGTTATTTGACCATGTGACCATCGACTACTTAGCATTTCTTACCATTATGAACCTCATAATCATAATCTATAAAATTATCACAAAGCAAATATTTATTCTACCTTCTAGGTTTTGAGAATGAAAGCCTGGGAACTTGTTAGAAGTGCAAAACCTCAGATCTCATCCTAGGCTTGCTGAATTTGATTTGGGATGGATTAAATGGATTGGCCACAAGCGATTTCTTTTAACAAGCAAGCCCAAGAAATGATTCTCATTCCAGTTCAAGTTTGAGAATCACTGCTCTAAACATTTTTCCATTTTTTTCTTTACTGTGGTTCACAGAAATAATTTATATCACAGTACACGTGGGTTTACTCATACAATAAAAAGTTTCTGAAAATACTATATCATGTGCAATCTTACATTTTTGTTCTTTTATTTCCCTTTTTTAAAAATGCTGGGACCAAAATATTAAAAGATATTATAGGGCAGTTGATAAAATTTGAGTATGGACTCTAGGTTAGATAATTATGTTAGTGGTGTTAAGTTTCTAGATTTTAGAAACTGTACTGTGACTATGCAAGATAATTTCCTCCTAGGAAAGATGCTAAAAAACCTACAAGTATGGGGGAGGCAGTGTCTCCATACACACACAGCACATGAGTCAAAACATGGGTGGATCTGGGTTAAAGGCACACAGAGACCCCTTTTTTTTTTTTAACAACTTTTCTGTAAGTTTGAAATAATATCAGATGAGTTACTCAACAAAATATTGGTTCAGACATATTAAGTTGATTCTGATATCCACACATGAGTATCTGAAAATTATTGGTGTAATCTACACAGCATATTTTGAAGTCAAAGCTTATTGTATTCTATTAGAGTATCTCTAGTACTTCTGTACAATGTCTGGTATTCGAAGGATACTCAGTACCTGTCTACTGCTTACTACTGTTATTACTATTAATATATATTTTTCTTGACACTGTTACTTCCAGTTTTTACTCTAGTTATTACATTTGTTTAAGTATGTTGAAGATACGCAGCTTTTATCTTTTTTATACTGATGCTCACTAGAGGGAGTTTTTAAATGGTGGAAAGAAGGCAGGCAGGCACTAGATTTGAAGTACCGTGGATTTTAATGCATGTTTCTTCCCTTGGCTGTGTGGTTGCTTTGGGCAAGTACTGTATATGTGCAGTAGAGCATTGCGTCTACCTTCCAGGACTGTTAGAGTTAAATGAGAAAATGTAGGTACACCAAGCAGGCACAAGATGGGAGTGGTGTGAGGTGCCTAATAAATGCTGGTCTACTTTTCCTCACTCAGTTTTTCAGTCAGTCACTGCTGGTTGTTTGGGACCTTGGGGGCCAACAGCAGGATTAGTTCTCTGTGTCCCTGAGAACTAGAGACAGCTATGTTATTTTATACATTGGTGATATGATTTGATCTATAAAAAAGATAAATTTTGTGACATACAGGTTCTGCTTTCTAAAATGGTTTTGCATTAACCTAAATACAATTGGATGCACACTATTAGTACAGTTAACAAGGAATGTAATTTAGAAAGAATACTTAGAAAGGGTCACAGGTAATGGTGTTTTCCCTAATTATTTGAATATTTCCTAAGCCTCCCCTTGTGTTTTTTGTTTGGTTGGTTTTTGGTGAATATGTGCATTTTTTGTTTAATAGCGCAGGAAACTCAAAGAATACTTTAGGAGGATCGCATTCTATGAAAGACGTAAGTTATCTTTTCATATTTTAATGTAATTTTCTCACTGTCGACAAAGCAAAATAATGTTTTGTAGGAATCTCAGAGTTTTGGAGACTTGTTGGTAAGCTCAATATTTTGTTGTAGCGTGGAAATATATCCTTTTTCTTCTCACTTTTTCCAGTATAATGGAGGATTTTAGATCTTTTCTGACCCTAGGCTTTTTTAAATTTTCATTTAGATAACTGACATCATATAAAAATTGTGTAACTTTCTAAATTTTGCCATTTTTCACTTAATAGTGATTTATCTATGTCATAGTTTTAAAAATTGTTTATGATTTCAGGGTATTCTGCTTAGTCCATATTCTAGTATTGTTTTTCTTTGGAAGAGTCTTTAAGTAAATGTATGTTAATTACTTTTTTCTTTTGGTGGTGTGATGCTGGGGATTAAATCTGATACATTAGGTATTTTTATGCTACATTGCTTTCTTTAAACACTTTCTATAGCTAATTCCAGGTTATTTTCCAGTGGCTTGTCCTGTTGCCATTGGCATTTCACACTGACAGGGTGCCTGCTTATCAGGTGACTCTCCCTTTTCTGGGCCAGACTTTCGATGTCCAGGGGGACTTTCTCTGCCTTGCTTCTGTAACCCCAGCTTCAAAGGATGACTCTTCTGCACTCCATGAAACCCCTGGATACCTCTGGGATTGTGCTCAGCTCGCCCCTTTCCCCCCAGCTGGCTTGTTTCTCTTGGCTCTCCTGTCCTTTCCTCTGCCCCTCTGCTCCTGCCACACTTACTGCCCAGTGAGCCTGGGGGTGGGGAGGTCCTCTGTGCTCTTTAGCCTTGCTCTTAGCCTCCCTTAGTTGAAGGAAAGAGTGTGTGGCAAGGATTTCTTCTGCTTTCCTGTCCTCTTCCTTCTGCACGGCAGCCTTCAGCACAGATGATGGCGGCCCCTTTGCCTCAGAGCATTGGCTGTTTGTGTGCTCCGTGAGTGAGTCTTTCACTGAGTATCTGGGAGTGGTAGGGTTTTTGTTTTGCTTACTAATTTTAATCCATCTCTTTTTATACCTTGCAGAATTTTCTTGTTTTCTTATCTGTTAATCGTATCCTTACACATTTTCTGTGAAAGGTTTTTTGGAGCTTTTTTGTTTGTTTGTATTTTGATTTTTTTTTCCTCTCCGTTTTCATTAGATGGGTGGCTAACTTCATGGACTTAGGACTATATTCAGTTATAAACCCTAGCTCTCCGTAAGCAGGACCTCTTACTTTGTGTAACCTTGAAATTGTTGATAAACTTTTGGGTGTATGACCTATTTCTAGGGAGAGAGCCTATAACCTTCCTTAGACTGAGGATTTAGGCAACTTACAGCCTGGGCCAAATGTACCCTGCCACTTGTTTTTGTCCAGCCCTGCAAACTAAGAATGATTTTCACATTTTTAAATAGTTGAAATAAAATAAAAATATCTCACAGCATGTAAAACTGATTTGAACTTAAATTTTAGTATCCATGAGTAAAGTTTTATTGGAACACAGCCATGTTCATGTTTGCTGCATCATATTACCTGCTTTCACACCAATGGCTGAGTTAAGTAGTCATAACTGAAACCTAATGGCCTGCCAAACCTAAAATATTTTTTCTCTGATCCTATATAGGTTTGCCAACCCCTGCCTTAGATGAGTAAAGGAGTCTGTTTCTCTAAAACATGTAAAATTGCTTCTTTAGACAGCAGTAACAGCAAGAGTGCTCTTGCTAAATAAATTGGCTTTGTGATGTTTTTCGTTAGTGCCAATTCACTGACCCTAATTTTATTTACTTTTAGAAAGCTGGTCAAAAGCACAAGCCTCCTGATGTGTTTGACTTTGTTGATAAATCTGTGAACTCAAGCAGGCTGAGTGAAAATGAGAAAGATGAAGACCGTTATGAAAATTTTGGTTAGTATTTTAAATCTAACCTAAAATGACTTGAAAGCAACAATATGTAAGCTAGATACAATAAAAATATAGGAGTATCTTCAAATATAAAAATTAGTGTTCTGCATATAAATATAATTCTGGGGAGTACTTTATAATTGGATTCCAGTTTCTGTCTATGAATTTGACTACTCTAGGTACTTTGTACAAGATGAATTATATAATATTTTTCTTTTTGTAGCTGATTTATTTCATATAATATACTCTTTTCAAGGTTCACTCATGTTGTACCTTGTGTCAGAATTGCTTTTTAAAGGCTAATATGTCATTGTACACACACACACACACACACACACCACTGTGTTTATCCATTCATCTGCCAATGAATATTTGAATTGCTTCTACCTTTTGACAGTTGTGGATAATGCTGCTGTTAACATGTGTGTATACATGGGTGTACAGATATATTTTTTAGTCCCTGCTTCTTCATCTCTTTTGGTTATATATCCAGAAGTGATTACTGCGTTGTGATAATTCCCGGTTCAATTTTTTGAGGAATCACCATGCTGTTTTCCACAATGACTGTACCCCTTTATATTCTACCAGCCATGCAAGGGTTCCAGTTTCTCTGCATCCTCACCTATACTTGTGTGTTTTTCCTGACAATAGCTGCTTCAAGGGGTGTGAAGTGTGTCTCATGGTTTTGATTTGCATTTCATTGATGACCAGTGATGGCAAGCATCTTTTTAGTGTGCTTACTGGCCAATTGTATATCTTAAATGAAGAACTGTGTATTTAAACTGCCCATTTTAAAATTGTATTACTCTATCATTTTATTATTAAGTTGAAAGATCCAGCTTTATGACTGGTTACATACAGTAAGTCAAGATTAGTCTGTTTTAGCTAAAGAGAAAATCAGTCCCTTGGCTGAGTTATGGACAATACAGAATATATTACTAACTTTAAAATTGTGATATATTTATTGTTTACTGTTTAATATGCTTGTTGTTTATTGTTTAATTAGCTATTTATTGTTTAATTAGCTGTTTATCCTAAAAAAAAAAATGTGCATCATCTTGCTAAAATTTGAAGTGCTTGAAGAAATAGTGGCTTGGCCTTTACTGCCACCTCCTCTGCCCCCGCCCCTCCCAGCTCTTCTCTCCTGCCAAAACCCTGCCGTGAGCCCCACGTGTGCACTGTGTCCCATTACTTATCCTTTCGGAGTAGGTAGAAGCACCTTTTCCTTAGCATTTCTTTTCTGTATCTTTCCACTAGGGCCATTTGGATTCTTCCTCTTCTGCCTCATTAATTTTTTATGCTACCTAAGGGCTCTAGCAATCCAGAGTAAATAAGAAAAACTAGAATTTTTACCCACAAAGGGACATTCATTTATAAATTCTGATATAAGTACAATAATAGAAGTTTATAATCTTTAAATATTCATGCATTTATTGGTGATGTGGTTTAAATTTTTTATTATTGCGTTGTGAGAGCAAAAACATTTTGGAAGTGGCTTGTGTAACTGATTTGTTTTTATCAGCCATTTAATCAAAGATTGCTTTGGATTCTACTGTAAAGCAATAAATATACTGCCAAACAATCAGACTTTTAAAAGTTGTACATGCTGTATCTTTTGTAGACCCTCCGTTACATAGCACTGCTCTATATGCTGATGAAGAAGAATTTTCTAAAAACTGTGGATTATCTATTCCGTCAACTCCTCAAGGAAAAGGAAGAAAGAGAAAGTATGATAATATTTCAATCAACTGTTTATTCATGCTTAATGGAATTTCAGAGCAAATCTTTAAAATAGAAGCTATTAAAACTAAAGTATTTTTTTAAAATCTTATGAGCCAGGCATGGTGGTACATAATCCCAGCACTCGGAAGGCAGAGGCAGGAGGATTGCTGCCTCCGTCTTTATTAGGTCGAGTTAAATTTATAAATCAGACTATAGGAAATGAATATTTGTATGATGATGTAGAAATATCTGTTTATCAGAGGCCATGGATTTAGCTCAGTAGCACAGCACCTACCTGACAATCGTGATATCCTGAGTTCGATTCCCAGTACCCAAGAAAAAGAAATATCTATTTGTCTAAGGTTTTTGTGTCCTTTAGTATTGTTGTTTTGTTCATGTAAATTTTATACATTTCTTAGGTTTATTTCAAGGTAATTTACCTTTTTTCTTGATACTTGGTGGTCATAAATGAGGTCTCCTATTTTATCTTTTAACTCAAATTTATAAATTATTAGTCATTATCTCTTTGCCAAATATTAACTATTAGAAAATAAAGATGAACACTTTGTGCTTGAGTATCCTTGTATCATCTTTTATTTTTGCATTCACGAGTTGATAAAACAACCCTACGTGGTTTGACCTCTTTGCTTATCTTCTAATTCCTTCCTCTGCACTACCTTGGGGCCTTTGCATGTGCCACTTGCTGTGCTTAGGTTGCTCTCCCCGCTGTGTCTGCATGGCTTGGTGCCATGCTTCCTTCTGAATTTCAAATGTCACCTTATCACAGCAGTTTACTCTGATACCTCCCAGAAAAAACACTCTTCTTTATCAGTATATTTTCTCTACCTCTTTTCCTCAACACATACTTGATATTTATGTTTCAATTTATTCATTATCTGTCCATCTCCAATAGAAGTGGCTAAAGACAGAGGAGGGCTTTGCTGTGTTTACTGCCACACAGCAGATTCCTAGAACACAGTCCAGCATGTAGCAGACACTCAGTGAATATTTGAATTCATTCTTCACCTGTGCAGTTTGTGACATGGCTGAGAGGTGACTGACTGTGGACCGGCTACAGTGGGACAGATGTGGCCTCAGAAGGCAGGTTCAGAGTGACCCACCAGGCAGCTCCGGGTGAAAGATTACCTCCTAAAAGAGTCCTGTGGCACAGAACTGCCCAGGCCCTAGTTTTACAGCATGCTGCTACTGTCTGGAGACTGCTCACAGCTGCTGCAGTGGGTCCTCAGGGCCCTGCAGCGGAGCTGTCACCTTCTGCAGGGAGGTCTGAGCCGCGTGCCTGCCATACCCTTTGACCTCTTTCCTATCATTTTCTTCTCTTGAACTCTGCATTCTATCTATACTGTGTTTTGTTCTGTGAACATGCCAGGGCTGTTTTTTATCACCATGCTTTTATATTTCCATTTCTTTCTGCCTTAAATACCTTTCCCTATACTTCTTTTTTCTGGAAAAGTATTTTCAAAAGTCAACCCAAGTATCACAGCCACATATCCACATCTTCCCTGTTAGGTGCTTGCTATGTTATTACCCAGTGTTCTCTTTGGTCTTCTACTGGGCATTGAACGTACTAGGCATTTAAAGAAAAGGAGGCTTTTCTCTCATTTTTAAAATAATTACACTCCCCACATTCGTGTTTTGAGGTTAATGTTACATATATATTTATCAAATTGGATTAAAAGGTGAATTTTCTTCTTCCATCAGAAGTTAGGGTTATTTTGTTCTTTCATAGGATGAAAGAAATATTCCCTTCTATATCACATAATGGTGAGCCTAGTAAGCCTAATGGATCAGCTTTTTGTTTTTGAGACATTCTCACTATGTAGTTCAGCTGGACCTTGAACTCGAAGCAATCTTTTTTCCACAGCCTCTTGAGTGCTTATATTACAGGCATTCGCCAGCACACCTGGCTTGGATTAGCTTTTACTACTTCAGTGGCTCATATTTGTGGGACTGGTAAAGATGCATTCTCAGGACCAATGTGGCCTGCAGGTAGGAAGCTATGGGAGGCAGCCAGTCAATGTAGGAAGGTGACTGGCCTGCTCACGACATGGAGGGGGTCTTTTCATTATATTGAGCTTGTTGTCATGTTAGGCAAACAGCCTGTAGAAGATTGAATGCAAAGGGTTGTATGTAAAAATATTGATGGCTTGTTCTTTGGCACAGTTTGAACACTTCTGAAAATGAAGCAAGTGAAGATGACTGTGTAAAAAATAGTGCAAAAAAGGTATGTGGAAGCATTCTTTTGTACCTTAATTTGTAAGCTATTTCATATTTTATTTAGATAAGGTGCAAATAGAGGAAAATAGAAAATATTTCATCTCTTGTTTAGATTGGATGCAAAGAGAGAAAATGTTCCATAACAACATTTTTCATACAGAAAGTATGTTTTAGGCAATGCTTTTATAACAAGAGTGAAATATTTTTATCTGGAGTGTTTTTACTAAAGAGATCTCAAATCTCTTATGTGGCTAATCCATTTTCATATTGCTTGTATAATGTGCTTAGTTTGTGATGTATTAAGGCAGACAGAATTTAGGGGAGATTTACTTGGAACTCTTAACTCTAGGTTTCATGTCCTGTCCACTAACTATGTTGCCATCCATGTAACATGTTCAGTGTTAGGTTTGAAGTTAGAAATGAGAAATATGAATTCTACAGTTTTCTACCATTATAGTAAAATCATAAGCATTTGTCCTTTCTAAACTAGTAATGCTGTTTCCTTCACAGCCAAGAAGAAAACTCAAGCCCCTTAGTGAAGAGTCTGACAGTGGTGATGATGGTGACATAAGAAGAAAAATTAAATCAGCAGAAAAGGTCCGTACTCAGCAGCACGAAGCTGTTCCTGCAGCGGCACCTTCAGAGGAACCAGCTGGACCCATCACTCCTACAAGGACAGGACCCCGCAGGGCCCAGTCCTCTGTTGAAAAAAGGACACAGGCAACACGAAGTCAGCCGGTAAGAGTGTCTGCCGTTTATTTGGAGAGAAAGAAAAGCTTATTGAAAAACGTTTGGGAGGAAAATAAAGCACTTTCTTTTTTTTTCCTTCAGTTCTTCTAAGAGATAAATTTTCTTATTGTACAAATGTTCAGTTGACAAAATCTAGGCAATATGGAAAGGAAGATAAATTCACCTGAAAGTCCATAACCCAGAAATATCCAGCATGTTCTTTTGATCTGTATACTTTAAGCCTTTTTCTCGGCTTTTGTAACAGTAAATGTGATCGTCTATAAATGTGATCACTAAGTATTCTACAGTATCATTTTAATGGGTGTATAACTTTCTTTTCATGCACGTGCTATAGTTAATATCTTACTGATAACAATTGCCGTTTAATAATTCTAAGTGCTTTCATTAATTTTGTTATAGCTAAACCTTGGCACACACTTTTGATCATTTTCTTAGAAACCGTTGCTCTGACCAAATTTCTGGGTCATATTTGATCGACAGTTCTTGACATATAATGTCTTTTGGTCAAGCTCTTAATATATCATTGTATTTAGTTTCTCTAATGTTTTGGATAAATAATTCTCAAGTTTGAAAAATATAATTATAAATAAAGTCTCTTGCCCAGTCTTCCACTTTCCACCTTCTGCCGCTAAACACAGACAGGCAATCTTATAATTGATTTCTTACGTATTCTTCTGGAATTTCCTTCCGCACAGAGGAATGTATTTGCTTATTTTTATTCCCCCCACGCCCCCCCTTTTTTACATAAATAGAAGTGTATACATGTTGTCTGCCTCTTTGCTGGGTCTGTTGTGGTGAACACGCATGTGCACTTGAACTTAGAGCTGCGGGGTGTAGCTGTGAGTGACTTCACACTGATAGTGTAGCTCAGATGGTGTGTTTTGTTGTGGTAGCTGGTGGCCTACTTGATCTATCAGTTCTGTGTTTTTTAACATCACACCTTTAAGGATTTCCTTTAGTTCTTTGATGTGTTTGTCTTGTCTTTTTTTTTTTTGAGGTTGATCCTTGTTCTTTTGAGATGGGGTCTTGCTGTGGTGCTTAGGCTGACTTTAAATTTGTGGGCTCAACCGGTGTGCCAGCGTAAGTCTGTAACCCCAGCACTTGGGAGGCTGAGGCAGGAGGATCACTGCAAGTTTGAGGCTAACCTAGGCTACTTAGTGAGTGGAATGCCAGCCTAGACAACATAGTGTGACCCTGTCTCGAAGGACAAAAAAAACAAAATTGTGGGCACAACTGAGCCTCAACTTCTTCACCGCAACTTCTTCAATAGCTGGGGGCTACAGGTGTCTACCACTGTACCCAGCTTTTTTAAGGTATTTTTCCCAAAAACTCTTTATTTTAATTAGCATTTTTAATTAACAAATTATAGTGGATGCATTTATGGGATACAATGTTGCCTTGATATATGGAACAACAGTAGTATGGAACAACAGAATCAAGTTAATTAATGTGTCTAATTAACTTTTTGTGGTGGAACATCTGAAATTTACCCTTCTAGGTATTTTTTGAACTTTCTTATTTACGCTGCTCTGCTAAGCTGTGCAGTAGATCTGAAAACCTTATTCTTCTTGTCCAACTGAAATGAACCTTTTAATAAACCTATTGCCCATCTCTCAATTCGTGCTCTTCTAGTCAGCATGTTCTTATTCAGTTTGACAGTGTCTGTCTTTTTATTGGATTGTTTGGTTCATGTACTTGTTATATAGTTATTGACACGGTTAGGCTTATGTCTACCATCTTGCTAGTTTTCTAGCAAGATGTCTCTTCTGGTTTTTTGTACTAGTATTATCCCTCTTCTAAAAATCCATTTTTAAAAATGTAACTTTAGAGCCAGGTGGTGGCACACATCTGTAGTCACAGCACTCTGGAGGCTCGGGCAGGAGGAGTGCCGTGAGTTTAAGGCCAGCCTGGACCGCACATGTTTCAACCTCCCCCCATAGGTATATATGTATGCATGTGTAGAACTTTAACTATAGTAGATTCCAGTGGGCTCAATTCTTACACTGTTTTCCATTTACCTCTGTTTTTGTCCCTTTGTTGCTAATTCTGGATTAATTTGGCATTTTTTAGTGTTCTGTTTTCTCTATAGCTTCTTAGCTATGCCACTGTTTCTTTTAGTTGTTACTCCTGGGTTAAAAATGTACATCTTTAATATGTTCACGACAGGGTCATAATTTATATGTCTCACTGCTGGGAGGCTCTGAATCATCAGTGGTCCTGCATGGCAGTCCCATTGGGTGGCATGGAACGGTCCCATCGGGTGGGACTAGCTGCTTGATGGACAGTCATGCATGTACCACCAGTGGCTCAAGACAGCAGGAATATGATAAATTAGCAAAGCCTATTTAGAATTTCTGTGTTACAACTTCATATATCCCTGCTTCCTTGTTTCTACCTGGAAATTACATACACTTAATTACATAACAATATCAAAATTCTGTTTTTCCACTGCTATGTTCTATGCTATTTTTTAATCATCTGCTTTACTTGCATATATATTAGAAGCCTGATTTTACAGTATTATGATTTTTGTTTGAAACAGTTGTTTTTTTATCAAATTATTTTAAAAAAGTGTTTCATTCTATACTCCTTTTTCTTTTCCAGTTCTCTTATTGCTTTCCTGTAGAGTGTGTTTCCATTTGATACCTTTTCCTCCCACAATCAGAACATTTTCTAGTGTTGCTAGATTCTCTTAGATTTTATCTGAAAGTGTTTTTATTTCACTCCTAATTTTAAAGGCTATTTCACTGGATATAGAACTTCAAATTGACAGTTTTTTCTCCAGCTCTTTAAGTATGTTTTTCTGCTGTCTTCTTGTCTGCGTTATTTCAGAGAAGTCATCCACAAACTTAAAATTAAACTAATGCCACAACTATATTTTCTTGGACCTTTTGGCCTAAAATTTTTTTGTATCTTTCCCTAGGAGCCAGTTTTTTCCCTGGTGGGAGCAGATGGCCCTGTGTAAGCATGCAGGCTCTAATTTATGACGCTTGCCCCAAGTATGATCTTTCTGCCTGGCAGATGGGGGTGGGTGTCTAGTGATGGACACCTTCTGAGTTTACCTTTTGTCAGGGAATCCAGTTGTATGTTTCCTATTGTCTGATGCCTGAATAAAGTTGTACCTCTTCCCCCATTTCATGGCCGTTTATGACAAGAGTGTTTATAACAAGACTCAGGACAATTCCTCAAAAAAATATGACTGCAGGAGCCATAATGTACCATCCCAAAGTACACTTCTTTTGCATATTTTGAGCTGATTATTTTAAGAAATTAGAGACACAGAAGTAGCTCTGAAAAGGTACAAGGTTTTTGGGGGGAGAGGATGTTTTTGTTTTTGTTTCGGAGACAGTGTCTCACTATATAGTTCAGACTGGCCATGAACTCACTGTGTAGTTCTGGCTGGAACTCACAGCAGTCCTTCTGCCTCAGCCTTCCAGTACTGGGATTATGTGTGTGTGCTACCATGCCTGGCAAGCTACAGTTCTGTAAAGTACATGGTTTGCTGTGGCCTCCCCCACTCTCAGAAGCTCAGGTTCCAGTTCCTTTCTTAGCTCAAGTCTCATGTTTTGTGGACCTGCTGTGGGTGGCCCCTTATGTGTGTGCTGGTAATTAAATGTGGTTTTTCTCCTGTTAATCTGTCAATTTTTTGGCAGATTAACACAAAAGGCCTGCACAAAAAGGCCAGAATGATGGAGGGAAGCCATTTTCTCCCTCCTACGTGAGCTATAAAAAGTGGTTCTTAATGAGGCTGCGAGCAGAAATTTGAGCTGATTCCATACATTGTTATCTTAAATATTAAAAATTCAACTTCCTATATTGCAATATTGTTAAAAGGCAACAGAAAGTTTCATTTTGTTTTATTTTCTGCACTGTTTTATCTGTTACCTATTTATGTGACCAGCGTTAATTTAGAGCTAAGAGAATTTTAGCTTAAATATTGACTAACTGATTATACTGTCTTCCTTTCCTTTCTTCAGTCTTTTTGTTTTCCATTGGGGGTGGTGGTTCAGTCAGGGTCTCACCATGTAGTTAGGCTAGCCTTGAACTGGCAGTCCTCTTGCTCAGTCTCCTGAATCCTGGGATTACTGGCATAAGCCACAGAACCTGGCTTGATAATAGTGTGTTAGTTCTTATGTTTTAAGTGCAAGAAAGCTTTTCTTAAATAAAAATCTGTACTTTTAATTTTTTTGGTAGAAAATTCAGAAAAAAGGGAAAATGTCTCCTGGCAAAAGGAAGAAAGCACGAAGTGAAGCCATAGACTCAGGTACATGATGGTACTTTACATTTTGACACTTACTCAAGGATTTCATGAGAAAAGATTTATTGTTTGTTAATGTAGCAAATTATAAGTTCATACAATTGTCACTTCTAAAAAGTAACATATGACTTTGGAGCAACATTGTTTTCTAACATTTTGTCATGAAAAATTTCTATGCACAGTAAATCTGAAAGAATTTTGCAGTATATATTTGCATACCTACTGCTTAGATTTTACCCTTACCATTTTACTACACTTGCTTTACCTCTTTTTGCCCATTAACCACTTACCGATTTAGCCAGAGCATTACCCAGGGAGCTCCTTTGTTTCTGTGCTGACTTTACTGAGTGTCCCCAGGGCATGTGTCATTTTAACCAGTCGATTCTTGTACTGAATAAATTTGATAAAATTGTCATTTTTTAATTTCCTGTGATAGTATCTTATAAAAAGTAACGAAAACGTGCAATTTTTGGTCATCCTGTATTTAAGTAATTAAACCTGTAAGTGGTTAGTACACCTCAATTCTTTAACGTATTTTAAATAAACAACAGATGTCAGTATACTTCTCCTGAAATACTTACTTCATACATCATTAACTTGGTAGAGTTCAGTGTTTGTTTACAATTTTTTCTGTTAATATAAAATTTATATAAAATGAAATGCTGACTCTCAAGTGTGTAATTACTTGAGTTTTGAAAATGTAATTATACATATAACTCAAAGCACTATCAAAATATAAATGCTTCCCGTTACTCTAGAAAGTTTCCCTGGGCCTCGATCAGTCCCCACAGCTGGAGGCAGTATCTTTGGGAATTCTTTTTTCTGCAGTCAATTAATTTTGTATGTTCTGTAGTTTCATTAGATAGCACTGTGTAGTGTGTACTCTGCGGGTTCATTCATACAGTTCTGAGTCATTTTTATTGCTGAGTGTTATTCTAGTGTGTGACTATACCACATTTTATCTAATCTTTTATTGATGGATAAATGAGTTGTTTTCAGGTTTTGGCTATCAGTATAGCCACTGTGAACATGTTCAATACACATGTTTTATAAACATGTTATTTCTTTTGGGTAAATACAAAGAATGAATTGCTGAGGTATAAGTATATGTTTAATTTTACAAGAAACGGTTAAACTTTAGAGACTGTTTTTCTCAAAGTAGTTGTATAATTCTGTTCTCTCATCAGAATCTGTAATTTGGAAATGTTACTAAGAACATAAAAAACAACTTCATATAAATTTAAAGTAGATGAAAAAATATCCTCTACCTTGTAACACATTAATATCTAGAAAAATACAAGTCTAATAAAACTATTTAAAAATCTGGAATAATCCTGTAACTATTAAGAAATTCAATTAGTAGTTAAAGTTTTTCTATAAAAATAGACCACTCAAGATCCTCATTCTAGTATCGGTTTATCTGACAGACATTTAAGGAATAGCTACTTCGCGCTTACGAGCAATGACCCAAAAGATAGACCAGAAGAAGCCTGTGTGTATAGAAACTGGATAAATGCGTGACAGAGTCACTGGGCACAGGTCATCGTGTCTCTCCTGTAGAAAAAGGCAACAACTTCTCTGACACAGCACACTGATAAAAGGTAGTTCTAAATGAATTAAAAACTTAAACATGAAAGGTAAAAATTGACCATTTTTAGAGAGATATGAGGTTATTACTGTGAATTGAAGATTTCTTAACTAAAACACAAAAATCTTAATGAGTTTGCATTCATTAAAATTCAGGACTTCTGTTTATCAGGAGACCATAAGGAAAAGCACAGGAAGAAAAACAAAGTAGATACCGCAACACATTTAAGTAATTAACAAACTCCTAAAAAGTGCATGAAAACTTAGACTAGTAGAAAAATGAGCAGATAACACCAGTAAGATTTTCAAAGAAGAATAAATGAATAAACATTTGAGGAGAGTCTGTTTCTGTGTTAGCTTTCTATTACTGTAACAAAATGCCTAAAATAATCAACTCACAATATAAGAGGAAAAATTTATTTTGGCTCACAGATTTGGAAGTTTCAGTTCATGATCAGCTGGCTTCTTGGGTGACTGGTAAGGCTGCACGTCATGGTGGGAGCACACCGCAAAGCAAAACTGCTCAGCGTGTGGTCAAGCAGCAAAAGACAAGAGGGAAGGGGCAGGGTACTATAGTCCTTTGGGAGCATCTTGCAGTGACCTAAAGACCTTTGATGAGGCCCCACTACTTAAGGGTTCTGCCACCTCTCAATCATGCTGCTAACACATGAGCCTTTGGAACATTCAACTAATGCTTAATCAATTACTAATTCCAGAAATCTAAGTTATAGCTATAATGAAAGTCCCTTTTATAACTACTAGACTGATAAATATTTTGGTTTTTCATTACCTTATTGCTTAATGAGATTGTGCTCAATGAAAATCCTTGAGCTACAAGGAGATATAATTACTTTGGAAATCATTTTGGCAACCCTCTGGTATTGGTAAAAATGGGCAGACTTGGAAAACCTAGCAGTCACTCGTGGGTGTATGTACTAGAAGTTCTTGTACATGTCCATGAAACATGTACGTAAGTATTCCTAACATTGTTTTTATGCTAGTAAAACCTATTACAGTAAAAATGATAATTATATTTATGCACTGGAATAGAATACAAAAGTAGAATTTTTACTTTCATGTCAATATAATATAAAATGGTCAAAACCACACAAAACTAATTACATTGTTTAGGATTATAGTCACGTACAGTAAAACTTAATAATATGATACCCATAAACTTCAGAATGATTGTTACCTCTGTGGTCAGCAGGGGATATATTTGAGGAGGGGAGATACAAGGCATTACAGTGTCTGCTAACATTCTCTTTAGTAAGCTATATTGTAGACCATGGGCATTCTTTTTATTATGTATATTCATTATTATGCACATAAATGTTATTGTGCATATAACAAATCATAATTCTGATGCTAAAATATAAGTTAAAAAAGAATGAACAGATTATAAATAACAGTTCTTAAACTTAAAAAAAAATCTTTCTATTGGCCTTGAGAATTTAAGGAAGAATTTATGTGAAAGTATTATTTTTGAAAAGCCAGACTATTTTTTACAGATTGTTTTTTGAGATTCCTGGTAAGCTGAGGTTAGGTGAATAGGCGGGGATTTGGGAACCAAGGGATGGTGGCTGAATTGGGATTAGAGCGCTGTGGGTCTATCCTAAAAGCATTATCAGAGTACCACTGACTAATTTCTGCTCCTATGTATATGTGTTTTTGTAAATCAATAGCAACAGAAACAACAGAATGTTTACCTTGTACCAGTCATCACACAGCACATTTAATGTCATTTTCCCTTCAATCCTCAGCTGTGAAGCATAGGTACTATTGTTTTTCCCATTTTCACAGATGAAAAAATTGAGATTAGACTGGAAAACTTGCCTGACCTCGTACAGCCTTAAGTGTGCTCAACTACTGTGTTGTATATTTATTAACGCATAAGAAAGTACCACAACACTTAGGTTAAACTAATAGTAAAAAAATGTGCTCTATAGACATTTGGGCTCTTACCTATGTTGAAAATAAACACTGGTACACAGATAGATTTTTTTTTTTTAGGTGTGATTCTAGATCCTTTTGTACTACATTTCCACAGTAGTTGAATAGTTGGACCATAAGGCCAGCAATGTTTACTGTCTGGTAATTACAGAAGTTTGCTGCCTGCTGATTTGCAACCATCACCATCTTACTTCCTTGCACCCCTGGTTGGGCAGTTTTGCTCATTTGGTGGCTGCACCGGGGCAGGAGTTCTGAAAAGGCACCATTCATGTGTCTGGTGCCCTGGAGCTCCTGAACATGACCTTTTTGTCTTTTCATGTGGTGAGTTTGGGCTCTCCTGTTGTTTGGTATGAAGTATTACTATATGTTACTACAGCTTTTTAAATTAATACACTGAATAACCTTGGTGTATTTACACATGGCCTGATGTTTAGACAGTAATGTAGAAAATACAGTGAACGGGGAAGAGCTTCATCACCAGGTGTGTTGGATAACCGTGATGAATAAATAAGGCACAGCAAGGTAATTTAGCGGTCATGATGCTTTTGCAGCAGTTAGTGACAGTAGAGGTAGAAGTCTGGAGACTGAATACAGTGCCCAGAGGGTTTTTTAGCAGTAGCTATTGTAAGCAATTTGTTTTTGTTTCAGGCTTCCAGAACTGTCAATTTAGAGCTCAATTATGAATGATCAGCATATTAAATTGACCTTTCTTAATATTGTAGATATTTCTGATAGTGTGCATATTTGGTGTCTAGAAGGAAGGAAAACCAGTGACATCATGGAGTTGGATATTATTTTGTCTGCGTTTGAGAAAACCTTCCTAGAGTATCAGTAAGTCTTCTGTTGTTGTGATATGTGCTTCTGATAAGTTTCCTTTGAGACACTGCTTTTGCTTATCCTACAGTGTTTAATATGTAGTGTTTTCATTATCATTGTGTTTTAGATAGTTTTACATTTCCATAGTATGCCAGGATAAATATGTTTATTAGGCTAATTTCAAATTATTGGATCATCTGTTGTAAACTATGTTTCTTATAGACTGATCTTATTTGTATTTTCCTTTTCAAATAGTCATTTTCCTGCAGTATTATTAGTTCCTCCCAGAAACAGCTGCTCCAAATTAGTTTCCACCTGTTTTTCTCCAGGCCTTATAATCACAGCCTAGGTTTATTCTTTTCTTCCCTTCCCTTCCTTCCCCTCTCCTCCCTTCCCCTCCCCAAAGTAAATTCCTGAAGTACAAAACAACAACAAAAAGTTATCACCAGAAGGGTGGCCTGGCAGAGTGAGCTGAGGGACATGGGCCAGCCAGCCACACCTTGCACTCTGCTGGCCTCCCTGAGAAGAGCGTCCACAGGGCTGGCAGCTGGCAAGGGAATAAAACAGGAACCCCATGGGGCATGGAGTCAGGAGCAAGGAACTAGCAGCTCTGGAGCCAAGGAGCTTAAAGCAGGAGGGCAGCATCTACAATACAGTGCTGGGAGACCATGGGGTAGAAGAAAAGCAGGAAAGGAGGACAGAAGAATCCTCTGAGCCACTGTGCATTTAAACCAGGAATATTCTTCACTTCTGCTCCAAGCCTGAGTCTGGTCCTCTCTCAGTGCTCTGGGGATTTGTCCACCACCTGCCTCTACAGACAAGGCTGTCATCCACAGCACGGGGCATTGTGAAAATCTAGAAAAGCTGACTTGCCTTCAAGAAAGAACTGCACCTCACCCACATTTGAGGCCCCACCGCCAATATCATGGTCTTGGACTTTATTTAGTAGAAGTTGTTTTCGGGGAGTCTAAGGTGGTGGTGGTACCTTAAGGCCTGGCACACTGCCCTGTGCAGCTCCAGAGTGGAGTTGGTAGAGAAACTCTCAAAAGTGCAATAGAATATGCCAGTGGATGCTGGCATCTAGGTTCCACTAACCTTGGTCAGCCTACTCCTCGTCCTTAGTCTAATCCCCGTGCTCTCAGATCTGTGCCGTGGTCTCTGCTGAAAACTTTTGGGGCAGGATGCTGTCATGCAGGATGCTCTATGTTTCTGTCACCAGTGAAATCACATTCAGAAAAGCATTTTGTATTTTAGCCATGCCAATAGGTATGAAATACAGAAGTATTCTCTTATTGTGGTAAAAACAAAGTGTACCATCAAGCATTTTTAAATGTTCAGTGTTGTATCTTCTGATGCAACACAACTCTAGAACTTACTCATTTTGCATAGCTGAAACTCCATACCTATTAAACAATTTACCATTTCCGCTTCTCCCCAAAGACCACTATCCTACGTTCTGTCTGTATAAACCTGATCACTCTAGCCACCTCATATGAGTGGAATCATGTAGTGTTTGTCCTTCATGACTGGTTTATCTCACTTAGCGTTAGTCTCCTCAGGGTTTGCCGTGTTACAGCTGTGTCAGAATTACTCCCTGCTTGGGAGTAATTGGGAGGATGAGTAACATTCGATCGTATGTTTACCACATTTGCTTTCTCCACTTGTCGATGAACACTTGAGTTATTCTCACTTTTTGGCTCCTGTAGATGTTACTATGGATATAGGTGTACAAATAGTCTGAGTCTCAGCTTTCAATTCTTGTGATTATATACTCAGAAATGCATTTGTTGGGCCATATAATTCTGTATTTAACATGTGCACAATGAAACTATAATTTGTATGTCTCCCTGCAGGGCAGCTTGTGCCATCAGTAGTACATTCATAATTGTCCCATCAGGTGTTTTTTTTTTTTTTTTTTTTTTAATTTTACTAGTAAAAAGACCAACAAAAATGATTAATGCATAGTGGTACAAACTGCCCCATGGGACAGTCATGGATGCACCATCATTGGTTCAAGCCAGTGGAAACATGTTAACATTTTTGAGGAATTGTCATACTGTTTTTTTGCAGAACTATACCACTTTACGTTTCTACCATCAATACACAAGAATGTTTAATTTTTCTAAATTCTAACATTTTCTGATTTTTATATGTAATTGTCATCCTAATAGGTATAAAGTTATATTGTGGTTTTCATTCGCTTTTCCCTTGTGATTAGTGTGATTCCCATGTGCATGGTGGGCATCAGTGAAATTGAAAATGGGAACTTGTAGAGAAAACTCAACAGCATTAAAAGCTGGTTTTTAAAGAAATCAATAAAAGTAACCTCTAGCCAAATGAAAAGAAAAAAACCCACAAATTACTAATATCACAAATGGAAGAGACATTATACATCAGTAAACTGCATGCATAGCAAAAGAATACTAAAGAAATAACATAAACATCTTTATGTCTACAAGTTTGATAACTTCAATGAAAGATAATTTGGCATAACTAAAAAAACTAAAAAAAAATTATCTGCATGAGACTGTATTTGCTTTTAAAAAATAATAACCTCCCCCAAAAGAAATCATTAGTCCTAGGTATGTTCACTGGTCATTTCTACCACATATTTAAGAAAGAAATTATATCAGTTCTCTGAAATATTTCAGGAGATACAGACAGAAGAAATACTTCAAAACTCATTCTTTAAGGCTGCCATTAACGTAATAACAAAATTAAAGACAAAGGAATATAATGGACCACTCTCCCATGAAAATGGATGTAGGACTTCTTTAAAAATATTAGATTAAATTGAACAATGTATAAAAAAAGAATTACACACCACAACTAAGTGGAATTTATATAAGGTATTCAAGACTAATTCAGCTTTAGAAAATAATCACATTAAGTCAATGAAGAAAAAAGTGTCTTATTAATAGTTGCAGGAAAAACATTTGACAAAATCCAATGCCCATTCGTGATAAAAAAAAAAATGCTCAATAAAATTAGGAATAGAGGGTAACTTCTCTAACTTGATTTTTAAAAAAGTGTAGAAAATTAGCGTCTTAGTGACGAGAAACTAGAAGCCTTCTCAGTAAGATCAGGAAATAGCCAAGGATGTGTTCTCTCCGGCTCCTTCCGCTCTTTTTTTTAAACTTGGGATTGAACCTAGGGCCATTTCCTTTTGGTCAGCTTTATAGTGCTGAAGAAACAGACAGCTGCCTTGTGGCTGGCTGCTTACTCCCCCGTTAGTCCACGTGTGTTATGCAGTCATTTCCCTGTTGCTATCAGACAAGGAGGGAGTCAGATCTGCCAATTGTTATCAGCTCAGGTGGTGGGGAAAGACTAGGATTGGCCATTAGCATGTCCGCATCATTTGGTATCACTTGTAGACTTTGTCACCATCAGAATTAAGATGGCCCATACCAAAAGGCTCAAGAAAAAAAAAATTGAGACATGTTCTCAGTATTGCTTGAAGCCTAAGAAAGGGCTGCAGACTAAACACTGCCATCTTAGATATTTAAAATGCTGTATGACAAACTGTGTGTTTATGTACTAAGCAAATAAATACATCTTTCAAAATCTGTTTCGATACCTACTTCAGGTTTTTGTTTGTTTACCCCCTTTACAGACAGAAAATAGAATCTAAAGTTTGTAGAGAGGCCATCAACAAATTTTATCTTAATATTAAAGAAGAACTCATCAGAATGGTAAGCTCACTGAAATAAATTTATTAATCTACATTTTAAAAACTAATCCTGAGGCGGCACACTGTTGTCCAAAAAAGCTTGCATTTGCTGTCCATATGGTAATAAAGGCATTAGAACTACATATATTGCACCTGCTGCTTTGAAACTAAATGTGATATATGTGAAACTGACATTTAATTTT